>SSNS01000658.1:60173-125173 GCA_006937985.1 Aphyosemion australe
AACTCAGTTCCAAGTAGAAAAGAATAATGATTAGAATACAAAAACAATGCTAAAAAGCACACATATTTTTAAAAGATGACTTTAAAAAGTGTCTTTTCAATTATTGTGTCCCAAAACAAGCTCGAGTGATGCTCTCCTCCTGCTCATAAACATACCACAGTAAATGTTTCTCTCTCTCGGGTAAAGTTCACGGTTCCATGCGTGGTTTGCATAAGTAAAAAAGGACTTTGTTTGCAGTTTCTGCCCTTTACTTGATTGTTCACATATTCTTTCCATAGTTTAGTCACTATTGCAGGTGTGTTAAAGTACATATACGTAATATCTCTGTCAGCGCAAAAGCAGTCATCCTAATCTATAATTTGTTAAACTCATCTGCCAACGGCAGATTCCTTCAGGCAAAACTGTGTAATTTCCACCACATACTTTTTTTATGTCCTGTATGGTATGCACCCTACTTAGGCGCCACTGTGGAGTAATTTCCACAGCTGATTCCATCTCCTACCGTTTGGTGCACGAGTGACAAAGTAACGCCAGACAAAGTGTGTGGAAACGAGGAATTTCCAGACGGTTTTCCGTAATAAGCAATTAAGTCAATGAAGTTGATCTGTTTGGATTTTAAGTTGTTTTGAGGAAATTGTTGGCCGTTTGCGTAAATAAATATGGTGATGTGTAAACAAATTTATAGAAATTCATAGAATTGATCATCCTGGCTTTCCATATTCTGTACATGAATAATGTTTGTTAGACTGGTGTCATATACAGTAGTTTTATATTTTTATGTCAGAATAAAGTTAAAAGTCACAATTTTAGGTTTTTAGGGAATGTTGAAACATTCAGTAGAAAAATGCTTCCATAACTATTAAATTAATCAAAATATCATGTTTCAGCTTTAAAAACATGTTATAAGTGACCATTCTGCTCTATGGTTGTGATATTTAATATTCATTTATATGTTTTGTCTCTGTCTGCAGTTGCAGATCAAGTTGAAGAAGCAGGTAAACTATTATTTATTTTGTCATTTCTATTGTTTTATGAAAATCAGCTTCTTGGAGCCAAAACTCACAGCTAATCAAGATACTAACAAATTCTAAATTAAAGGTGAATCTAATTTGTTGCTTAGAAATATTATTTTTTAATAGAATTTTTTTAGAACTTTTTAAATATAATAGAAATTGTAATTAAATATTTACATTATAAATTAGATATTTGCTATACTCTTATTTTGTTAAGTTTAGTATTATTTTCATTTTAATAAAAAAAACTGTGTTTCTGTATAACTATTAAAATATCAAATTTTCATATTATATGTTTTGGTCATTTAGCTTTGTAGTTGCAATAAATAATATGAGTTTCTGTTCTTTGTGTCTCCCTGCAGTGGTTAAAGTACATAAAGGTAAACTTCTGCATTCTTTATTTATCATTTTATTTTGTGAAGTTCAGCATCTTAGAACCTGTACACACTTAGCCTAGTATCCCACAGTACAAACCGATATTTTTTCTACGGTTTGGCCTCATGCGCACAAAAGTGATAAATTTTTTTTTCTTTTTTTATATATTGGGCTGTTGGGGTCTGGCATCTTGCCCAGGGATGCCCGGCCTCTACCAGGGCGGGACTCAAGCCACTGACCTATGGATTGGTGGATGAGTTCTCTACCCGTTCGGCCATGGCGCCCCAGGTTTTGCAACGTCACCACCCATGACTAAAACATCACATGTGCAGATGATTTGGCAAACTACTGCCCCCTAGAGGCTTGGCATGTCTATGAATGTGCTTCAAAATGCACTGGACTTTCTCACTGAAAACGATGTGGCGTGGATCCAAGTTTTTTTCCTAGATTGGCGTGGAGGATATTTGGTTTTACAAAAACCCGGCTACGTGTGTACATAGCCTTAAAGCCAAGACTCATAGCTAACTTATCATTGATTGTTTGGGTTGTGAACTCATTAAGTTATAAGTAAAGTCCGCCAGGGGTACTTTGTTCTTAACTAGAACACATTCAATTTTTGTGATCAATCTGAGCACGGTGTGTGTTTTTAAAAAGGTATTAATGTCTTTCTTATGTTATTCCAACACTCTCAGTCTTGAACAAATATTAGGAACAGATGTTCTAAATATACAGTTCCCTTGGGAAGTTTCGAAGGTGGGATTATGACTCATACGGTTTTGCCCTTTTCAGACTGCTGGTGTTGTAAGTTCAGTAGACACCTCCCATACAGTTATTATCACAGCTGAGGTGTCACTCTTTCTTTTAATTCCTTGTATTATAAGTTAATCCCAGTTCTTCAATGCAGGTATGAATGGGAGTGATGCGTTTAGTGGTCACCAATCGGGGTGCAGTTAATGAGTTCATGGGTTTATCATTCATGTTCTCATGTTACAATTGATGCCTTTTTAAGGGTTTGTGCACCATTACTGTCTGCTGTGAGACGATTTATAACTTAAGACAGAATGGATCAGTGGAGAAACGCGCCTCTGAGGCTCTGTCGGATGTAAATTAATTCACCAATCACTCGTCACCCCGTCCACCCGAAACTGCTTTGTTTAGAGTCACACCCTAGTAACTCCTGTGTTTTATAACTCCCTCGGGTTTTCCCTCGCTGAATATGAAGTTAGGTAAGATATTATTCCCGACAGATAATATCTTTGAATGCAAATCAACGCTGGTTCACAGGATAGCTGTTACTGCCCTTTCTGGTTGAGTCACTGAGATCCCTGCAGGGCATCCAGGAGGGACCGAACTCTGTTCAGTTGATGCTATTGTTACATAATTTAACAAACACATAACACGTGTTTTGGAGACTGTGCATATCTGAGAATTAAGATGAAATATGAGACAAATACTCCTCATTTTGTGCAATGGACTCAAAGTTGTTTCATTTATATTTACTCAACATTACTGATGATCTTTGCTTTCAGATTCAAGGAAAATCTTTGCGAGTGCACCAATAAAGGACCCTGCTGATACACACGGTAAGAGCAGCAGTTTGGAACCTGATTAGTTGTAGCCTAGAGGAAAAACTTTTAATTAAACTGTTATCAGTGTCACAGCTGATGGTGAAGACAGTCTATGAGTTATTTTCTCAAACAGTCACATTGGCTCTAAAGGGACATCCGTCACATAGATCACAACATTAAAACGCTCTGTTTTATGACAAATATGACCCAAAACGCTCCTGGTTTTTGCTCTTGTCTCAACAGTTAGTCTAAACTAGAGCTGAGGAACACAAGACCTCAGTCTGCAGGGGAAATGGAAAACACAGTGATCTTTGTACAAACGGTCTTGCTGTGCTGCTGTTCTTTACAGAAATTTGTTACACAGTCAAGCGAGGTTTATTTGGAACAAATGACTAAAGCATAAAATACATGGCATGTTCGGCTGTGACTCACCTAATGTGGAAAATTAAACCAGTTCTTTAATGAAGCTTAAGCTGAACCAGTTCTTAACTGGATCTAGAACTGATGCTTGGTTAAAAACACATGATAGTTGATTTTTTTTCTCATCTTCCCTCATAGATCGTTAGGGTTAGGGGAGGTTAGGGTTTGAGTTAGGGTTAGGGTGGGGTTAGGGTTAGGGTTTGAGTTAGGGTTAGGGTAGGTTCGGGTTTGAGTTAGGGTTAGGATGGATTAAGGTTAGGGTTAGGGTTTGAGTTAGGATAGGTTAGGGTTAGGGTTTGATTTAGGGTTAGGATGGATTAAGGTTAGGGTTAGAGTTTGAGTTAGGGTGTGTTGGGGTTAGGGTGGGTTAGGGTTTGAGTTAGGGTTACGGTTTGAGTTAGGGTTAGGATGGGTTAGGGTTAGGGTTTGAGTTAGGGTTACGGTTTGAGTTAGGGTGGGTTAGGGTTTGATTTAGGGTTAGGGTGGGTTAGGGTTTGATTTAGGGTTAGGGTGGGTTAGGGTTTGATTTAGGGTTAGGGTGGGTTAGGGTTAGGCATTTCACTTGTGCTTTCAAACACCTAAAACACATGACGGTTAGACTTAAATCTCATAAATGTTACCATCACAGGGGCTGTTTTACACAAACGTTAACAGAGCAGAGCAGGAACAAGCGGTTTTGCGTGTTTACTCTTCACCGCCCATATGAAATCTAATTCTTCTTAATCACTGTAATCATAGATTATTTTTTTGTGTCCTCAAAGTGCTCTTCCATGGCAGCTTTGTCAAGTCGAAGCAGGCTGGCAACAGTGATGATGTCACAGACGAATACAGACAAGCAACAAGAAAATAGATAACAGGCGTGTTGCTGTACAGATCTGAGCTTAGATCAGACTTTTCCTATGGGGTGTTTGTGTGGGATATTTTATCACCGTGTTCACAAAGCGTTGCCTTAAGTGTATGGAAGTAATACTAGCCATGTGTGTGTGTCTGTGTCATCATTTCTGTGAGAACCACTGATTTAGTTAGAGGCTGGTTCTATGATACTCTCACGAAAGGTTGTTTAAGGATCTGGACGTTTTTTTTCTAATTTACATCCATAAAGTGGCTAAATTATGTAACTGGGTGTGAATGAGTGTGTGTGCGTACACCAACCTGTTAGGGAAGAAACTCGACAGTTCATAATTCCCCGAGAAGTTTAAACTTCCACAGAAAGATTAAAAGATAATCTCTCTTCTCTTTTATTTATCTATTTATTTTTATTTTCATAGAATCTCTGCCAAAATCCTCTTAAAGGGATTATCGGCACATTGACAGTTACTCTGTGTCTCTTTTGGAAAGTGCTCACAGAAACATGGACATTTTTTGTGTGTTCATTATCAAAAGCCTTCATTATTGCAAAGAAAGGTTTTACCATCTGCATCCCAGTAAAACACAGTGCTTCTCATAGTGCTGCAGCAGCAGTGGGGTTTATGTTGCTCTGCAACTCAGTGAAACACACAGGATATTACTGGCGTGCCTTTGAAAAAGCCGACAGGATACAAGAGTCAGTGCAAATATGCCTTCTCTCTAGTTTGATACCAGGTTGTATCTGGTACCTCTGCACTTCAACACATAAATCTGATGTCAAATACGTTTCTCTAATTTAATGGTGCAGTTTTACATCATAAACTAATTTATCTGCTTTCTGTTTTCCACCACAGACACACCTAAAGCCGACGGTGAGTTATACCCCTCTCACTCTCTTTTTAAACATCCTCACACCTGCATTACCTCAAACATACCTGCAGCATATTTGTCTTGCAGAAGCCTTATTAGGTGTGTTTTTCACACCTGACATTTTCGAAACCTTCAAAGTGGTGCTTCGCAGCAGGAGAAGCACAAATATTTGTTAAATTATCATAGAAAAGATGAGAATATCTTAAAGGTTTTTTAATGCATGTTATTGCACGTGTCATGTTCCTTCACCACGTTTGGGTTTTGTAACTCATGCGTTCTGAACTCGTGAGCGTGCATGCTCACACATGTCCATCTGCACCCACGTTCACTTCCTTTAACTGACTCACGACATTCTCCTCTTTCTTTCTACCTAATTTCGTTGACTCATACTCTCATTATCCTTTTGCAACTCTCTGACTCATGCTTCCTCCTTGTTTTTTTCCACCTTTTCCGTGTCTGTAGATTTACCTTTGATTCTTTTAAGTGTGCGTAAGTTGCTAAGTCCTCCTTTATACCCCAAAGTCAACAACCTCCTCCTTCCTGGTCTGTTTCACCTTTCACATCACCTCAGTGTGTCTTTCTGTTATTACTTGGTGTTGACTGAAGCTACTCCAGGCACAAAAACGGCCTTGTTTTTAAGTTGGAAATGCATCTGACCTTGAAAACTATGTCAAGCAGCAGAGTATGCACATTCCTTACATCTGATAGATGATATGTCAGGTTGTTGTTACATAAGCTGGGTCGTTAACCCTCTGTAAGCAGGTAAATTAAACATTTTTCACTGATTAAACCTCATATTCTACCTATATTTTTATGCACAATCAGTATTTTAATTTGCACAAATCATGAAAACTATTCAGACTGCTGTTGTCATGGTAACCAAGGTACAGGTGCAAGAACGATTTCTTTGAGTGCTTTCTGCAAAAGCTTTCAAGGGTCTAAATTTGCGGACGGATGAATGAAAAGAGATCGGAGCATGTGGGATGCGTCCCGCTCAAACACAAACACCTACACGTGTTAAATCAACACTTTTTGTCTCGTCATTGAATTTCTTTACTGAATTTGTGCTCAAAAATAGCAACGAGACCACTAAACATCAAGATGAGTGTCCCTCGCTTTGTAGTGAAAAATAAAAACCGTATAAACATTTTTTTTGTTTGTTTCCCTGCAGACACGAGCTCTAAACCTTTAGCAGCGGTCCTGTCTGGGATTGTTGTGGCTGCAGTGGGAGCTGTGGCTGCGTACTTCACCTACCAGAAGAAGAAACTGTGCTTCAAGAACAGGCAGGGTAAGTATACGATGCACGCTGATGAATTAAAATTAAGCAATATCACACAAGAGGGAGTGCTATGGTGCAGAATATCAGCACTGGTGTGATTCGGTCGTAGGCACGAGGCCGCAGCTCAGTCTTCTTAACTTGCTGAAAGTTGACCTGGATATTTTTTTGATTGAGCCAAGTCTGAAAGCAGTTCAGAGCCCAGGCTGTCTGCCTCACAGTGTTAACTTCATTTTTGCTCTTCTCTAATTCGTCGAGGTCCGCTGTTGACACCTCAGCACACCTGGTTTGCGCTGATGTATTCAGTCCGCTTTCCTTCCCTTCAGTGTCCTCAGAGTCTGATGACCATTCATATTGTAGGTCGAATGTTATGTGAGGAAATATGTCCATCTTTGCTGTGCGAAATCTGTCAAAATCCGAGTCAACGGATGTAACGTTAATGATTAACCGTTAGAACACCTGTGCACAGCGGAGCGATACTGTTTGTAAACAGGCCAAGTGCTGTTGTAGTCCAATATCAGCACTCTTGGAAAGTCTCTTGACCAATCAAATCACTCGGTCGGAACTAACTGTTGTATAATTGAAATTCAAGATCACCTGAAAATTTACAAAATTCGCTATTTCTTATAAAGAATTTTTTTTGCATTTTTTGAGCCATTCTAGATTTTGTGTTTTAAACAAAATCTGAACTTTTCAAGGTCAGTGGTCAGCAGACTCAGCTCTACGTCTCAGCGAGTGTTTATGATCAGCTCACACTCATCCTCCATCTCGATACTGCCGCCTCAGCAAAGTTTGAATTTACAGTCAACAAGAATAAAGCGTTATTCAGCTTTAACAATGTAGACCAAAGGGCACATTATAAATGACATTTATGCTAGTTAGTGTGGTTCAGTTCCTTCTTTTTAGACATCACGATCGGAAATCTGAAAATAAGGAGTAAGTGAAAACTATTCTAAAACAATTTAAGTCATATAGTTGCACAAAGTCTGCTGATACTAATACTGTTAGCATTAGCAACTCCACCACACAGCAGAACTCCTCCAGGCTTGTGTTATTTGTGGAGATAAAACATCAACATTGCAGAGCAAACAGTCAGTGGTAGAGTCGAGTTGCTGTTAGCCAATCAGAGGAGAGATGTCCACATATCAGGAAATAAGACTCTGAATCCTGCCGTCTGAAGCTCAGCTCTGATCTGGCTCACTTCTAGTTCAGAAACAGGCACACCAGTGCTTTTTTCCCCAGAGTACGACTTACAAGGCATTCATTCCTACTAGAGACCACTGCAGATGTATTGATTAAACGAGTGTTATACACCTTTAAGTCCAACTTGTGAAGTTCTAGCCTGCAGCTGTGTGCTTTTGTGATTTCATCCGACTGAATGTCAATCTCTTGTATAAGAAGCAGATCCAGAGACCGGAAACAAAGGAGAGAAAGCAGATCCAGCAGATTCTAAATCAAATCCTGAAAGTACGACACACACGCTCACAGACAATAAAGACATTTTAGGAAAATACAGATGTTCACTCTGTACTTTAACCATTTTTTATGTGTTTTCCTGCTTTTCTTCAGCTCTCGCCCCCCTCGTAGACCAGAAATCGTGAGCAGACGGAAGTTCAATCAAGCAAAGTTGCAATCTCACTGTTAGCCTCCACCCTGAAGAGCTAAATTACCACGAGGCCCGAGAGAACAGTGTGTATCTGTCTCATTGTGTGTGTGTGTGTGTGTGTGTGACTAGGTGTGAGTGTGTGTGCATGCATGCTGGGCCATATTACCCTGTGTGTGTTAAGTGTGTTCATTCCTGTTGTGTGCACATGGGGAGGAAAAGGAGTTAGATAAAGATCAAGCATATGAACTCAGTGGGTTTCTAATTATTAAAAGGATCAATCAACATTCAAACTTTTTTTTCAGAGTTGCAATCAAAGAGATAAAATCTCACATTAAATAAATCCATAAAATGGCTAAACCGCCACTTTTTCTTCCCTGGTTTTACATGTATGGCTACTTTCCTGTTCTAATAATTCAATGTGAATTTAAACCCATAATGGAGTGATGTTATAAGTGTGTAACTTGTAATGAATTTCTAAAAGTAGATTTTATAATATTTTTTTGCTAAATTCTAACATTTATTAAAACAAAGGTATGATACTAAAAATCCACCCTTAAAATAGATCTCTTAAACAACAAAAAAACTATTAAAAATAGTGTTTTTAATTAAGTTATCTCTTGTACAAGTGTAGAATATAAGGGTAAATGGCATAGATAACTACCACTGTGTTTAGTGGAGTCTGTTGATGCTCTGAAGCAGAAGTGTTTGGAGGACAACAACACTTTTTGTCTGTTTTTATTTGATTTTGTGAAGGTGAAGGGGATTTGATTTAAATCCTGTTAGGTGACCACGTCTGTTTTTTAAAATAAATGAATTAGATGTAAATTAAATTAAACCTTTAAATAGTAACTAAGACAAATTGTTTCAATTCAAAAAAGACCAATTATCAATTAGAGTTAAACCAGTGGTCTAAATTCAACGTAAACTGACATGTGGTCACCAAACATGGACAAATGTATTAACTGTATTATACATTGTTCTGCAGTTTGTGTCTTGTTGTGATGCAGTCATTTCTTTAGCTAGGAGTGCCTTTCACTGTCACAGCCTGGCTTGGTCAATGCAAAGACACACAGGAGATTTATCTGGAACAACTAACAAATTTCCCGCTTCTCCCTCCTACTGGTTGAAAGCGGAATTACAACTGTTGTAAACAAACCTGACGCAGCCTGCTGTAGCTATCGCTAACAATGAGCTAACGCTAACACGAGCTAACGCTAACACGAGCCAACTGATACTAAATAAGCCACAACGTAAAAAAATCCACACTGTTGGACAAAAATATAATATTACTTACAAGTCAAGTAGCATCAAAGCCAGGTCACCATCAGCCCGTGATTTCGTAGCCTCCTTTAGCTCCCTCAAACGAGAGTAGGCTGCGAAGATGTTTACCCTGGTTTTAGCTCTTTGCTTTACGTTTACTTCCAGCCATTGTCATTATTCCCAAAAAAAGCTACATTTTTCTTCATCATTTTCTTGCTCTTTTTTTTGACGGTCTGCAAACTGAAAAAGCTAAGTGCTAGCCTTTAAATTAGCTACCGGAACAGTAAAGAGCTATTGCCGTAAAGTGGGTAGAGACCTCCCACTAGCGTTCCTACACGATCCACAAAACTGTAAAGTGTAGTTTCTGGTCAGCAGAGGGCTACAGAGTGCTGTCAAATGTGAAGTTGCTCAAGTTTCTGGCTCAAGAACCACTGAGACCAGTTTGAAAGCAATAGCTTAAAGTGCTTTATCTTTAGTGTTGCTTTAATGCGAAAAACAAACTTGTTGATGAATATTAGCCAGAAAACAGGGCGTGAATGTTAAAAGTATACACTGTAAAATCAGCAGGTTAGATTTTCTGTTTTATTCTGAACGATTGAAACAATCTCCATTGATTTCAGCCTCCTCACATCGTGTGTCTTTTCACTTCAACAAGCCAGTCGCTGTCAGTATTTTTGCATTGTTCATATAGAACCACTCGCCTGTGAGTTTTTTAAATAGAAATTCCAACCATTTAGCAGTGGTGCCTATTAGCCGACACTGATGGTCTTCAGTCAACATGTTTGCTGTGTAAATTTTCGTGAATGTTATTGCAAAATGTCTCAGAAGAAGCTACGCTACTGCCTTTTTTTCCTGCCACTGTAGCACAAATTAACTTCAGAATGTTTTTTCTGTTTTTCTGTTGCCTTGACGTTTTGTACCTTCCCTTATCCTTTTGAACTTTTAAAATGTGGTAATACAAGTCACGTAGGGCTGCAGTTCATGAGGTGCATTTAGCTGTAAAAGGATGTATTAGCTGCAATATAGGACAGAGACTGTTGCTGACAGCCTAGCCTCAAACTGAGGAATATCAGTAGTCTGTGATGTCATGTTCTTGATATAAACTGTGATTTTCTCTGCCAGCTACCATCATAGCCTGTAATCTGTGACACACAGTAGACAAATTTCTCTTGAAATGCAGAAGAAAGTTAATAATATGTCTGATAATGCACAAACTACCCATCAAACGACAGTACACACCTTTTGGGATTACCAACGATGCCTTCAAAGTCTTCATTTGGATGCAGCACTCGCCCAAATACCTGTTAAATATTTTAAAAAAGCAGTTCTGCAGCACACGTTGTGTGGGCGTTAATAATCCACTCTACCTTTTTTGTCCCAAGCCGTCACACAGAATATTGGAGCACAGAGTATAAAACCAGATTATAATCCTGGTCCTGAAGTGCACTTTCCAGATCATGCTGGGGCATCAAACATGACGCCCACCAGTGCTGCCTTATCATTTCTAATCTCTTAAAAATTCCTGGGAGGAAAATTTAAACATGGTGTCATAATCATTAAAAAAAACACATAGAGGGATGTTTTCTAAGAACGTTTTTCAATTGGAGAAGCACTTTCCTATCCTTGTATACATGTTGATTTATTAACCACATTTACACGAGTGTAATTTAAACTTTCCATTTTTATATTATATGTAGGATCTGTCTTCTTTGTTATTGTCATCTGGCACTTGTGCTTTTCTGGAGTTGTGTAAATAATGTTTGACAAGTCAATTAAACCGTTTTTGTGGGAGCTTTTGACTCCGTCTGGTTTTTATTTGGATGGTTTTGTTTTTCCTTTCCTTTGCTTGCATGACCAGTGAGTCAGATAAACACATGAAATCACAAGAACAATTCAACAAAAAGGGAAAAATCACACGTTTCCACAATGTCAACGAAACAATCTGACAATTTTTGACTTATTATGCAATGTCTAAACAAGTGCATGTCCAATAAAAATAATAAAAACTCCTGAAACTAACATTTTCTTTTTAAAATCTTCTTTTTTTTTGGATACATGAATTATTTAGTAGCTTAGGAAGTCTGGAACTTATAAAGCTCATCAAAGCAGGAGTCTCCTCTTTGTGCTGCTCTGCCAGGCCTTCACAGCATCTGTTGTTTGAGGATCTTTTCATTTGAGAGAACATTCAGACTAAATCTGCCCTTTTTTAATTTCCTGTATGTAGAAACCATTCTTTTTGAACAACTTCCCAGTTTTTTGGAAACATCGCCCTCAGCAGAATGTTCTCATCATGGAGCTTCGCCGTCTTTGATCAGACACGCTGAGGTTTGCACCAAACACTTTAGTGATTCATGCGACAAAGGGATCATTTTTTAAGAGATATTTCATGTGGCTGACTCAAACTCTTTAGGCGGTGCTCTTTTTGTAGCTTTCCATGACGCTCGGAGTTTAAACAAGTCATATAAACACATAAACGGTGCTTTTCAAGCCCTTTGGGGTCATCTTTGGCCTCTTTGTTATCGCTTTGCTCTTAGCTGATTGCTGGAGTCTGGTCTGACTTCACTCGTTTTATTTTGGTGCCATATTCTTTCCGTTTATGATCCTGGATTAAACGGGGAGATTTTGATATTGCGATTGTTTTCCAACCCTTATCTAGAGATCGTTATCGCTGACATTTTTCAAAAGCTTCTTTGTAATTCTTGCTTTTTGGTGCCTTTTTTGTTTGGTTTTTCATATTCTGGTATTTTAGACACCATTCATATAAAGTTGACTAGACTTTTTCACTAAATAGTCATTAATGTTATTTATGAAGATAATTTGTGTCAACAAATCATTAAACAGGGCTTCAGAAGAAGAGAAAATGAGTTTTCATTTGTTTTAAATATCATTTAGGCACTTATTTTATTTAGTATTTGTAGGTCTGTCACATAATACACCGTATCAGTTTCATCTTAGCTGCTGTGATAAAAAAAAAAAACTTTTTTTTCAGCAATGCATGAAACTTAATGATGGTCGGCTTCTTTTGAATAGAGCTCATTTGGCTGCTTTTGGGTTCACAGTAACTGATTTCAAATGGAAATCCCCTTCAGAATCAACTTCAGACCTGATATACTGGTTAGAAAAAGAATAAAAAAGTCTTGTCTAAAAAAATAGCTTTTGAGTTCATCTGCTGAAGAAAAGCTTCCACTCAATAAAAACCTGATAAAAATAGATCTATAGAATTAAGTTGTCTCTGCAGCACTTGTGTTTTAGATCTTTACATTTAAAGCTGTTTTAATGAATCTACAGGTTTTGAACGCAAACACGGTTACGGAACACTCACCCCTCCCCTTGGGCATCTTCACTGAGTCGCTTCTGCCGGAACCGGAAACCCACGATGCCGGACGAAACGAGATAGCGCTAAACACCAGTCATTGTTTTCTAGGTCCAAACGTCTTTTGTTGTCTGTGACTTCATATGGTGTTTTTCTTTTTGGGACTCTAGTAGTTTGTCCTAAAGCTGAAGTGGTAGCAGCCGGCTGTTTCTCCTTCTCTGATATTATAGAGCGGAGAACCTCTCACAACAGTGGTGTTCTGTTGCTAAATACGTGAGTGCGTAATGAGTGGAGGACCCAGGGAAGTGCGGCGATTCGGTGAGACATACAACCGGATGGTCCAATAGTTGCTTTCGGTCCAAAACATGTTACCTGTGGACTTTTTTAGATAAATGCGAGTGAACCACTTTATTAATTTTTTTCGTATTTTTTTTTAAATCTCCACTATATTTATAGCTATACTATGTTAGAACGTTGTTAACCCTTCATAGGGACAGCGTCTATATTTAACCATTTACACTGACATCACAAATTATGTCAGTGCGCCATTTCATGGACTCTTACCCCAGCTTTCCACAGGATGTGAAAGCGGCGCGATACGGCAAGAAAACGGATACGAAATGTATTACACGGCAATTAGATGCCGTTATAGTGGACAGGGTCCTTTCCACCGGCAGCTATGTGTAACGTTTTGGACGCGTCCCAGAAGCGACGGGACGCTATCATTACGTCTCGAGTATATTTTTTATACACTTCTGAAACACGTCAAATGCCGCAGTTTAGATTGGGACAGACAGGAAGTCAAACACGAAGGCAGTGTGAAACATCCGGAAACTTCCAAAATAAAAGGCAGTACGTCATTTCCTGTGAAAACCCCCGTAGCCAATGTAAACAGAACAGAAAATAAACCACAGACCATTTTAGATACATGCAGCTGACATTTTCCTTGCTTGTCATTGTGTGGACTTCTAAAATCACGCATGGTGTTGCAATTCTCCCGTGATTTTGTGACCTCGCGGGATTAGCTGTGTGGAACGCTTTCGCTCCCATTTCTTGTCAGAATTGCTCCCGGTTGGGCATGAGCTCATGGATAAAACGGCGCTATTACGTTGCGTGCCGCTTTCACGTCCTGTGGAAATCACGGGATTTCACCCAACCAATCATCAGAGATCAAGTTAGTCACCGGTCTCGTTATGGCGCCATTTCACCAATCAGCGTGGGACTATGATGCGCCAAATATTGGTGGAAAAACTGTTCGGTCTCCTCTCATGTTTACAGTCAGATCTCAAACTAACAATGCTAGGTTTATGAAACTCTCACATCACACAGTTGACTAGTTGTGCTCTATACGAGTATACAGTATGTAGCCTGGCAAGCCATCCTATATATAAATGAATAGTATGGCCATAGCCTATTGACATCTCTCAGTCATGGGGCAGGATCTACAGTTCTTTCAAACTGTCTCCGCAAGCTATTGGGTAACAAACAACGTAACGTATTCACCACTATGGATGTCAGTCAACGAGGCAGTCCACCATATGTCAAAGAAGATGCAAATACATCCTTTTTCTAAATAAACTTAAGTTCCTCTATCTGCTCTTGACTCAAAGAAAAGCCCAAGTCTAAATAGTTCGAAGTTGATGCCAAAGCTGTTTTAAACAAGCCATCGCCATCTTTGTTTTTTCAATAACATCCCGCCCACCAACAAAGTGCTGTGACTGGCCCACCAAACCAATAGAGCACCATGATTGGACTGCTACGGAGCTGCCGCTATCTTAGTTTCGCTCATTCACACTAACATCATTGACTGATAGAGCGCTGTGATTGGCCCACCAAACCAACAGAGTGCTGTGATTGGACCACTACAGATGTCAGTCAACGGGGCAGTCTGCCATACATCGTGGAAGAAGATGAAATTACATAGTTTTTTCTAAATAAACGTGCTGTGGAGGGCTGCGGAGGTTCCAATGGAGCGTTGCTAGACCATCAGTTTAGCTTTGGCAAATGACGGTCTAGATTCTATACTAGGATATATGTGTTGTACCTTCTCAGTGGCCTACTGGTACGAGTGTCCATCCTGGGTTGAAATCCATGGTTGAGTCATACCAAAGACTTTAAAAAAATGGGACCCAATGCCTCCCTGCTTGACCCTCAGCATTAAAGGGTTGGATTGGTGGGTTAAACCACCAAACAGTTACCGCAGCTGCAGCCCACCGCTGCTGCAGCCCACCGCTCCCCCAGGGGATTGGTCAAATGCAGAAATGTAATTTCACCAGTGTGTGATTATGATGGGACTTTAACTTGTAAATGTTAAACTCAATGAAGTTGGTGAAATCATAGCATGAAAATCAAAGCTGCCATAGATTATTCTAAAGTGTCTTATAATTATCTATACTATTAAAATATAACATTTATTTCACTTGATAATGCTTTTTTTACTTTGGGGTTTCTTTTACCAGAACAGGGTCGGCGTCCATATTTGATCACTTCGTTTTCTCTGATTTTCTGCATGAAAATAAAATATTTTTGAAAACTGTAACAACAGAAGAATACTTTTGTTATATACCATAATAACACCCTGGGGTTGAACATTTAAACTACAATGAGTGCTTATAAAAGATTAAGAGGCATGAAAAAATGCTTTAAGCTCATTTGTTTTCCAAATTTGCCATTGCAGCTCTAAAGCTCAACCATTAACATTTTTCTGTTAAACATTACTCATTTCACGTGAAGCGTGCATGCTGTTCTTAGAGTTAAAACGAACTTTAAAAATCATAAATAACGTGTGACTAAAGCTTTACAACGACTCTAAAATCCACACAAACTCGTATTCCTTATTGATGACAAACACTTCCATGTAAAGTCTGGGCGTGTTCAAGTGTTTTTTATGCCTGTTTTCTGATCATTTCTAATTAATCTCAGGTGAAATAAAGAGAAAACAAGACAGCCATGATGACAAGATAGGATTTAAAAAACTCGGCATGTCAGGTATTTCAAGTTGGGAACTTGCCCAAACCGAGTTGATGTTTTGTAAATGATTTACGATGACAGTCCAAAAAAAAATACGCCTGATTAGCACCACAGAGAAGAAGTGTGGGAACCAAAGGAAAGTTCTGAGCTCTTATTAATTTTGTACCTGGCAGCAAACACACCCACTCGAAACCTTCCGTCTACAGAGTCTTCCAGTGGAGACTTGATTGGTGACTAATATAGATCTCATTTGATTTGAAGCAAATGAGATGGAATTATCTTTTACTGTTGATGCATAAAAAATTAGAAAAGAAAGAATGAAAAACTCAGGTGTGTTTGGTTTCTAAGGAAAATGACTCATATGGTAAAAATCTTTTATTGTGCCCCTACAGATAGAGAAAGAAATATGTTTATCTTAAAGCAGGATCATTTTACATCCTGGTCATAAATTTTCTGAGACCAGGAGGCTCACAATATATAGCCTATATTTATATATATTTTCAAATTCATGTTTAATGATTTTATATAAAATTTTACTGTCTAGAATGTCAAAAAAAACCATTTATTTCTTTAACTGAGGGCCTTAGCTGCTTATCACCTCAAAGTTTCTCTATGCAAAACGTCTTTACGCCTTTTTTTAGTATTTACGGTAAATATTTCAATTCGCGCCTTTTTTGGTATTTACGGTAAATATTTCAATTCGCGCCTTTTTTAGTATTTACGGTAAATATTTCAATTCGCGCCTTTTTGGTATTTACGGTAAATATTTCAATTCGCGCCTTTTTTAGTATTTACGGTAAATATTTCAATTCGCAACTACTCCAGTTATTACAGGAGAGCCGCGGAGGCGGGGCTTAACAAAGAAGGAACTGTCTGTCTGCAAGGAGCAGTTTGGGAACAGGATGAGGTGAGAACTTGGAACTAATTTATCCGTTGATTAAAAACAGCTGTGAATGCATCATCTGTTGCAAATAACCGCGTGACGTTCAGGTGAATTTAGTCATCATGTGAAATGAGACTAAATGCGTTCATGTGGTGTGGAAGGGGGTTTCGGTGCGGGGTTTCCTCATTGGCTGTTTGCTGTTGGCATGCGTTCCCTCTTTGCAAATAGTGTTTTCAAAGCCATAAAGGTGTTTTTGTTTGAATTCAAATGAGAAGGAGAGAACGTCAGAGGAACCGTCAGACTTATTTGGGACAAACTTTTGATGAAAATAAAATATTTTTGTAGTATTTGAAATTCCAGTTCTTGAGGAGTCGTTTAGAAGTTTTTGTACAAAAAAAATATTTTTGCCAAAAAAACATAAATAAAACATAAATAAAATAAATAAATAACAATAAATTTAAAAAAGTCACAAATTGATATTGATAATTTTTCTGAATTAATTTTGTAAAAAAATAAAAAAAAGAATAAATAAAATTAAAAAATTAATAAAATAACTTGAATTTCTGCCCAGGTCTGCCGTGCTGGCGCCTCTTCTCCTCTCGCTGCTCCTGACAGCAGGAGGTCATGTAGCTGGGGAGGAGGTGAACAAGAAGCCCAACTTTGTCCTCATGATGGTGGATGACCTTGGGATTGGTGATATTGGTTGCTATGGCAACGACACCATCAGGTATGGCAGGGCAGGTTATGCTTTAACTATTTTAAACCATATTATTTCTGCTAGCTAAAATCCATCACCAAGTTTAGAAGTTTTAACCCACTTTTTTTTCTTCCTGCAGAACTCCCAACATAGACCGACTGGCCTCCGAGGGGGTGAAGCTGACCCAGCACGTTGCAGCGGCTCCTCTCTGCTCTCCGAGCCGGGCTGCCTTCATGACGGGCCGTTATGCGATTCGCTCAGGTAGGGAATGTTATCACCTAAGGTCAAATTTTTACATTTTGGCTAAACTTGTGACCACATGCTTCATCCATATCCACTGTGTCCCCTCTGATTTGTGTACTGATTAGGGATGGTGGGCACGGGGCGTGTCCAGGTTCTGATGTTTCTAGGAGGTTCTGGGGGGCTCCCACCCAGTGAGACAACCTTTGCAAAGAGGCTGCAGCAACAAGGATACACTACAGGTCTTATAGGTGAGATGTGAACATTCATGTAAATCTGTGACTGACTCTTTATTTTCTGCTCATGAGAGGTGACTTTTCCTGACATTTTCAAAGTGCAGGACTAATTTCCTCTCAAAACAGTCAAGGAGTCGGCGCTTGGATCCAGAGTCTGTCTGAAATCCTCACTTGCTTCTCAGTTTAGTAACAGTGAGATTTGAAGTGAGAGAACTCTGTCACAGCTTTGGGAGGGGTCGGTGATATAATTGCAAATTTAAACCTAATTAAGAAGATTGATACATTTGCACCACAGTTGCAAATTGATTGCAAAAACACAGTTTATCCCACATGAATAAAACTTGTTGCAAAATTGTGATAAGTACCCATTCTGTGTGATTCCATTAGAGAATGTGTGTTGTTTCCTGTTATCTTGTGGCCACAATGATTTTTTCAAGTGCATCTTTTAACATGTTCGTTTTGATTTTCTAGATCTCACTTTTGCTCTTTTTTATCTGCAGGTAAATGGCACTTGGGTTTGAATTGTGAACACAGAGGCGATCACTGTCACCACCCGAACCAGCATGGCTTCAGCTACTTCTACGGTTTACCGTTTACACTCTTCAATGACTGTGTGCCTGGAGAAGGCAGCGATGTGCTGCTGGATCTACAGCATTCCCTCCACTACCTTACCTTGCTGCTCGGGCTGGGACTTTTCACTATGGTTGGTATGATTTTGTCTATTTTATTGTTTTGTTCTTCGCAAATTTGATTATAAAAAATAAAACTGAGAATACATAATGCATTCATTTACAGGGAGACAATCTGAGAAAATGAGCATTAAAAACAAAAGGAAGGCAGAAATGCTTTTATCGTCAGATAAAGAGATAAACTCCACAGCAACAGTTTATGTGTGAGTGCTTAGACAACTGCCGAAGGGGTTGAAAGAAGACTGAGAACAGAAGTTGCAGTTGTGAAACTCACAGTTACACCAGCATGGACCTTGCCTGGAGGGAAAGCACAATGTTGAAATTGAAAATTCTTGGAAAATCTGGTGAATGGAAGCACCTGTGGGACAAACTGGAACCAGACGTGCTACAAGTAGAGCAAACCAAAAAAATACTTGGTTCTAATGAGGAAAATAAAGAATCACAGCTGGTTTTTTTGTGCATCCCCAGGTGTGTGTTCGTGTTCTTGGCCTCTATGAAGTCAGCTTGCGGCTCCTGGTGCTGCTTTTCCTTCTCAGTGTGGCAGCAGCTGCTGTGTGGATTGTGCCATTTAAGTTCCTGCAAACCTGGAACTGCATCATCATGAGGGACCAAGATGTGGTGGAGCAGCCCATGACTGTGGAGACGCTGCCACAGAGGCTGCTGGGAGAAGCACAAAACTTTATAAAGAGGTAAGACTAATCCCAGATGCTTCCCTCCCCCAGCTACCCTGCTCTCCAATAACCTTATCCAAAGTTTGCAGCATCATTGCATTAACTGTTAAAGCAACACTGAATAAGTTTCCCTCTTCTCCCTCCTACTGGTTGAAAGCAGAATTACAACTGTTGTGATCCCTGCCGCAGCCTGCTGTAGCTAACACTAACAACGAGCTAACGCTAACACGAGCTAACTGATGCTAAATAAGCACAAATTAAAAACATCCACACTGTTGGACAAAAAATATTATTACTTACAAGTCCAGTAGCAACAAAGCCAGGTCACCATCAGTCCGTGATTTCGTAGCCTCCTTCAGCTCTCTCCGCGCTGATGTTCACTCTGGTTTTAGCTCTTTGCTTTGCCTTACTCTCTTTATTTTACTTCCAGGCTCCATCATTATGCAAACAAAAAAAACAAAATCCCTTTCTTCTTCTTGTGCTTTATATTGACGGTCAGCGAACTTAAAAAGCTAACTGCTAGCCTTTATGAGCTACTGGCACAGTAAACAACTATTGCCGTAAAGCAGGTCCCACTAGTGTTCCTACCCGATTCACAAAACTGTTACATGCAGTTACTGAACAGCAGAGGGCTACAGAGTGCTGTCAAATGTGAAGTTGCTCAAGTTTATGGCTCAAGAAACACTGAAACCAGTTTGAAAGCAATAGCTTTGTTAAAAAAACTCTTTAGTGTTGCTTTAAGTTGGGATTAAACCCACTCTTCTGGATTCTGAGCTCATGTGAAGTGTAGTGTTTGGAAGATTTTGCAAACTGTCATTGTTAACATATGTTAACTTTGCATTAGCTAGATATTTACATTAAAATAAGCAATGTGACAAGAGTAAAGTTCAAGTTTGTCAAGTTATGTTGGATTTTAGTCCAACCAAAAACACATTAATTGGGACATATTATGCAAATCTCACCTTTTGCATCATTTCTAGCTGCCATGTGGGTCTCTACAGCCTCTAAAAAACACTGCAAACATGAAAAAACCCACCCATCCATTTTGTATCAGTGTTTGGTTTTAGGATTTATGTGGCTAAAACAAGCGGTTTCAAAAACTCCCTGTTTGTGACATCACAAATGGGAAAATAAACAAGCTTCAGCTTAATTTCTTAAAGTGACAGAGCCCTGAAACGACTCATTCTGGAAGGTACTGAAAATGTCAAGAATCAAACTGCTGAAATCACTTTGTGAGAGGGATTGTGTGCAAAGAACTTTATAAACGTATTCAATTGACCATAGAAATATTATAACTTCAGAAAAAAGTCATAATATGTCCTCTTCATGCACCTTTAGACCATAAAAATGAAGTAGCATTTCTTTTAAAATGCCTTATCTGTTTTAAGCTTGTTTACTTGCCAGGTTTAAGGTAATTAACCAATTTTAATAGATGCATATTTAACATATTTTACTCTAGCTTTATACAGATTTTACTTAAACATATAGTCATGACTTATGGTAAGACACAGTTTTCTACTCATCTTCTTAGTTATTTAGCCAACGGGAACATTTTAACTTTGCTTTAACAACAGCAAAAATGCAGGCAATAGTCGAGTACAACAACAAATCTTCTGCTTGTCACGGCTGACAGTCCCAACAGAGCATCACCTGTAATTCATGTTGACAACAGTGTGAGTAATAATTAAAAAGGCCGTTTGAGGTGAGGACATGTTTGACTCATTTCTCACTCTTCAGGAATGCCGATCGTCCATTCCTCCTCTTTTTCTCTCTGGCTCACATTCACACGCCGCTGTTCAAATCCCCAGCTTTTGCTGGCAGGAGCCGCCATGGTCGCTATGGTGACAACATGGAGGAAGTCGACTGGATCGTTGGTAAGCCTGGGCGTGGAAGCAGATATGTTAATTTAGACAGTTCCAGTTCAGGATGAATTTATAAAATATAAAAGCTAGATAAGATAAGATGATTAAAAAAGAGTAAAAATCCTTTTTAGGTAAAGTAACCGAGACGGTGGATTCCCTCGGCCTTGCCAACAACACCCTCATGTATTTCACCTCAGACCACGGCGGACATTTAGAGGATTCTGATTCTCTAATCGGTCAGAAAGGAGGCTGGAATGGTATATTTAAAGGTAAATAACACATTTATCTGATCTCCTGAGAGCCAGTCCTGCAGATATGTGTGTAATTCCTTCTGTTGTCTCACATTGAGGTGGGAAGGCCATGGGAGGCTGGGAAGGTGGGATCAGAGTGCCGGGTATTTTCCGCTGGCCTGGCAGACTGGCAGCAGGAAAAGTGGTGGATGAACCCACAAGCCTCATGGACCTCTACCCCACACTGAAATATTTAGCCAAGGACACGAAACCAGACAGGTACACAGTTTCACATATTTCAGGTTTCTGGCTCAAAAACCATTGAAACCATTTTGAAAGCAACAGGTTAAAGTGTTTAAAACTCTTTAGTGTCTGATTTTTTTCCTACTCCTTTTCAACCTGAATTATTTTCAAGCTTGATTACTATTACTATTTTTTATTTTATTATTTTTTGTTGAATATTGTTCCATCTTGACATTTGTTTTTTGTTGTTTTTCCTACATAACTGAAATAAATATTTCATTATAATAAAAAAAGTAATTCTTCCTAACCGTAATCAACATCGTAGACATCTTGAAAATCATTCTCCCTGGGAGAAATAATATAATCTATTTCATTCATTGGTGTCAACTCAAGTAGATTACCCCTACTACACACTGGAGGCATCAGCGGCGCGAAACGGTTTACTCGCGAGCTTCGCTGCGTGCCAATCCACAACAAGAGTCTCAGCCGTGGAGCGGCTTCTCCGCCGTCCTCCTTGCTGGACTTGCAAGATCACACAATCCCTTGAGACTTCAAAGGTCACAGTTTGTTTATGCCATTCGCCATTAAACCAAAAAGAAGAAGGAGATCACGTTTGATATCGCTGTTCCTCTCCACTGCCAGGATTAAAGCCATGAAAAACTTCTCGAAAGACGCTGGGAGTAAATAAGTCATCAGGTCACACGTATTGACGTAATCTACCTAGAAATGAAATTGAATCGCTGCAATAGTCTTTTATTTTGAAAATTACTAAAAGTTTTACCCTGAAACCGTGTGTGACTTCCTGTCTAGCCCTATGTTAACTGCAGAAATTGACGTGTCCCAGAAGCGGCTCGCGGCACAAATAGAACCCAATCCTAACTTTAGCGACGTGGCACGGCATGCCGCTTCTGGGACGCTCCTGAAAATCTCCACGCTGTGGCCGGTTTGGATCAACCCCTAGACTATAATGGATTCTATTTGAGGCAGCAATGTACTGCTGCTGTTCCGCGCCGCTGATGCAGTCGGGTGTGAAATTGGGGTTATTCCTCTCTTGAGTAAACATCGTGAACATCTTAAATAAAAGTTGAATTTCAAGTATCTACTAATCAAAAGTTACAGTTCTGAAGTTTATTTTATTTTTCCATAAATAAAAATAAGTTCTGATAGCTTTGATTTAATTCTGAATGTCTAGTTAAACATTTTAGCAGGAACTTTTTATTTAAGGACATCTAGTAAAACCAGTAGTGGTAATAGAACTACCTAAAAAGCAATAATGACCAACAATACTGCATTTACAAACATGTATAAAGATTTAGAAGATTTGACAAGGTGTTAAAATACACTTTTTTTGTAAAAGGGTGTTTAAAGACAGTAATTTGAATTATTATATGTAACAACTGCCTTCCATATATTCCCCTCTCCCTCTCTCAGACATTCAGACGGCTTTAACCTCATGCCACTGTTGGAAGGAAAAGCTGCACGATCAGAGCATGAATTCATGTTCCACTACTGCGGCGCCTATATGAATGCAGCCCGCTGGCATCCTCCTGATAGTAAGTACGCACACACACACACACACACACACTAGTTCGTTTCCCAAGAAGATGTTCATTTTCAACTTTTATATGGTGAGATCTATTTTCTTTTCTACCGAACCTCTAATGACTCACAAGACGCGAAACAATCGATAATTCTGGCGATTATCTGCGTGGGATGGAGTTTAAAATCTTTAAACAGGATAACAAGAAACCAAACACCTCCAAGCAAGTTTTGACAACGATTTAAATCAAAAGGTGCAATAGGGCGGGTCCATCCGGTTCTTCTGCTGATTGTCCTAAGAAGCATCTATTAATAACATCTGTACAGGAGTGCTTCTACGTTTTAATAGAACCAGTTTCCACATGTCAGAGGTTACTGATTTAAACAAATAAAATCAAAATTTAATCCTAAATGTCACCGCTGTGCCATTGATTCTGATGCTTTATGTAATATTCCTCACATCCCAGTGTCGTTTCCACCTCTGAACACCTTGTGTTCTCTCCAGGTGACTCCATCTTCAAAGTGCACTTTTTCAGTCCTAACTTCTCCCCCCCGGGAGCCAGTGGATGCTATGACATCAAGATCTGCTTGTGTCACGGAGAATACGTGACGCAGCACCGCCCGCCGCTGCTGTTTGACCTTTACCGTGACCCCTCAGAGACCCGCCCTCTGACGCCTGACACTGAGCCTCGATATGTGGAAATCCTTGAGCAGATTTCCGGAGCTGTGGAGAGACACGAGCAAACCCTGGAAGAAAAAGAGACGTCCAGCGATGCAGCGTCCACCATGGAGACGGTCACAGTTCAGAATCAAATGACCTGGGGCAGGGTCCTATGGAGGCCCTGGCTGCAGCCCTGCTGTGGGACTTTTCCTTTCTGTGGGTGCAAAGAGAACACAACGCACTTTAAACACTAAAAAATATAGCTGGATGAAACTGGAATTATAATTAGGCTTGATTTTTACTGATTGCTCCTATTGTTAACAGAGATTTAATTAATTAATTAATTGGGTTATTTTCCCATTTAATTTGTTTTTATCACGTGATTCTTTAAAAAAAAACAAGATTTGGTTTAGTTATTTTCTTTCTGTATTTGAAAAAATGCCCTAATTCATAACNAACCGTCAATGTAGCCTACTCTCAGGAATATACGTGTAAATCCAAACCAAACTGCAGCAGAGTGGAGATTCTCTTCATGCAGGACGAGTTTGAAGCACAGCGTGTAAAGCAGTAAGGCTGTGATTCCTGGAAGACAAACACAGCAGCTTTATTCAAAGCAGGAAGGGAGTAAGCAAACTAACCAGCTCTTTATATGAATTAGATGTGTTTCTGTAAATGAGCTCTAAGATGGAGCATGCATGTTAAAACTGTCCTCTCATGGAAAATAATTTCATGGCTTTTGTAATACTCAGATGTGTGAATCCTGGGTTTGCTCTACCTCAGAGGCTGTGGGATGATTTCATACTTCATGGAGACTTAGATGATCTAATCCTTTTCTAGTTACGTGTTCTCTCTTGACCTTTTGCGACCTCTGTGAGTGAGAACTACATCTTCCTGCTGCCCTGTGGGGAAGAACATGTGGTTCTTTGGTGTTTGAAACATAGATGATGTGAGGTCTAGGGTGGCCTAAGTCTCCTTTCCTTCCAGTCGGCTAATGGAAAACATTAAAGTAAGTGAATGTGAGGCTAAAATGTATTTTCTGGTCTGCTTTGCCTTACGCCCTGAATCACACATATATTGTACTTCAATTTAAAGCAGCATTCTGCAACTTTGCAGTTATATGGTCTCTGTCGCCCTCTAGAGGCTTGCTGCGTAACGTCACTGTCGTAACATTAAATCTCTCTCTCGGGCAAAAGAGGCATGTTTACATTCCTAATGTCAGGCAAAACAACGAAAACAAACTTTTCCACCTCCACACATTGAATAAATAGTTTTATCAGGACTGTATAACAACTTTATGCTCGACCAAACACAATAACCCTGGTGAAATCATTTATTACTTACCTAGCCATTAGCAGCACGGCTAGGTTAGAGTCCGTAGTTCATGCCTTTCTTTCTAAAAGAGCTCTCCAGCGAGGAAAAGACGGCCCAATAATAACTCTGGTCTTTGCTCTTGCTCTATCACGTTCTTCTTTTCTTTTCCTAGATTCCTCTGATAAGGGATTTCTAGCTTTCTTTGGTGAATCTGCCACTGCTAAACAGCGAGTGTACGTTATACAATTATGGCAAGCCAAAGGGATAAAAAAATGCGCGTTCTAAACTCGCATAATGTCTCGACATTATGCTCGCTTTTAGAACACGCGAGTTTTTGCCCCCTTTGGCGTCAAAACGCGCATTCAGGGCGCGTATTCTGGCGGACATAACAGGCGTTTAGAACGCACGCTTTTTTTATCCCTTTGGCTTGCCATATTCTGCCGTAAAACGACACCCAGTCAGTACATCCAGCGCTACCCGAAGCTCAAAAACTGTATAGTGCATTATACAGAAGTGGGACCCCCCAACACTATCACAGTTATGAAAATGAACATAATAGATAATAGTATGATGCAAACACTTTACAAATAAGCATAATTTTAAGGTGTAAAAGTTGCGGAATGTTACTTTAAGCTGGTTGCAGCTCTTTTAGCAGCATAAAGGCTTTTTGAGAAAAATCTGAAAAGCTTACCTTTATTTTAGAGATTTTTGTTTCTAGGCAGAAAACATCTTTTATTTTTTACTGTAAAAAAAAAAAATCCCACATGGTGATGCTGCCATAACCATGCAGGTTTGATGTGATCATCTCAGACATGTTTCCACAGTATTAGTAGCATCTAATCTGTTTATGCTGAATTCAGTAAAAAAGACTCAGCTTTACAGATAAAGAATGAAATCAAGGTGCTTTTCTGTTTGTTTCCATGTTTTCTGTTTGTAAAAAGAAAAAAAACATCAGCAGGAAATGTATTTTATAAATTAAAAGAGCTAATATAATTTGTAATTTATATTTTTCCCCTTTAATTTTCATACATTTGCAATTTCTTCTTGCCTTAATTTATATTATAATTAGGGTTGGGCATCGAGAATCGAGCATCGATTGGAACCGGAATCGAAACGAGGAATTGGAATCGGAACCGGAATCGTTCAAATTCAAATGATGCCCAACCCTAATTATAATGGAGTTCTTACATAAATTTTAGCATTAGCTCTGTTTTACTTTAATTATATGTAAAATAGGTCAATGACAAGTTCTGAAAAATCCTCTAGAAGGTAGTTACAGCTGTGTGCCACTAGGGGGCAACATAAGATCAATAAAGACAGATGGTTCTATTCCAGGTTCAAAGAGAAAAAAGTATATGAACAATCAATCCAAAAGGAAAAACCTTTACATTTAGCTACAGCTGTGTCACAGTGACATCTTTTTTAGCTGTGCTTTATTATTTTATAACCTTGTGATCTTTTATTTACCTTACCTTCCATCTTTATTATTTTCAGTAATGCTGACTTCATGCCTCCTTTGTTTTTTGTTATGGATTGTAATACTTACAGCTGTCAGCTGAGTAAATGTTATGGGTTTAAATGAGGGGTGGGAATTTAACGCGTTAATTATGATTAATTAATTAGAAAAAAAATAACGCGTTAAAAAAATTAACGCGTTTAACCCTTTAAGCCAGAGGGTCCCCCAATTGGGGGATGTTGAAGTTTAGCAGCAAAATACATGCCCTAAATATCAATATAGTCAAGCTGCACCTCTAAAGAAAGCTCAGAACCTTGGCTACAAGACAGTCTAAACCTTTTTTATGTGCTCCAAACACAACTAAAACTACAATCAAATGAGTGATCAGAAATCCCTCTTCATGTGTTTTTGCCTTCATTTCTGTCTCTAATGATGCTAAATCAAGTCAAATTTCACACACATTCTATCAACACATTATGTAGATTATTATTATTATTATTTTAAAGACAATACCATTATCAAAATGTACTTAAAATAGTATTGTACTTTTAGGTTTGGCCTATTTTTGCCAGTGATATACATATATATTTTTTCTCCTGTTTTGAATTGAAATACAATTTAAAAGCTTTTTTTTTTTTAGAAATTAAAAGAGCTTGTGTTTACAATAATAATGTCAATGACTATTGTTTGATTCTCTGTCTCATTATTTTTAATTTTAAAAAATTGCTTTTGGGGCAAATTTTCTTGAACGATTAAAATGTGATTAATCAAGATTAATTAATTGCAAAGCCTCTAATTAATTAGATTAATTTTTAGAGTCCCACCCCTAGTTTAAATATCAGCCTTGGTCTGTATGAGCTAGAATTAAATTTAAGCTGTTTTTGATAAATTCATAAACATATTAAAGTAAATCTGAATTAACTTCTCAGTTCTGATTTTCCATGTCAAACATTATGTCAAAATCTGTAATGAGATCTTTAAAAAAAACAACAGAAAAATGCACCTGATCTTCTTCCTGTCATGAGGAGACTCTCATAAATATCTGAACAGCAAACTTCTTATAGTTGCAGAACTAACATGAGCTTCAAAACTTGTGTCTATCAACTTTTGTCAATGAGGAACTTTTAAATTTCTTTCTGATGAGTCACTAACAAAACTCCACTTGACATTTGAGTTAAAGTTTCATGTTTCTTCTTCTTATTGTGTAATATGCAACAAAAAGTCTCATAACAAACCAGCTCTGAAACGCCTGACTGACCAGCTGTCTCCATGGTAACCAAGTGTAAACGCATGGCAGGCAGCATGCAGGACGAAAGGGGAGAAACGAGGGGATTCGTTTAAGAAGATCAAAGGTTTGCTTGGCAGCTGCATATTGAAACAGATCATGACCGTAAGTAAAGAATTATGAATTATTATCATAACTTATTACTTCTACTCTCTAATTTATGAATGTTTTTGCTTCTTATGATTTATTTTGCACTCATTTGTTTCACCATGGGTGCGTTGTCTGTTGTGCATGCACATTTCCCATGCAGAGATTTTTATTATTAGATAATAAAACCTGCACAACACTGAATAATAAAGCAGGTCATTGAGCTAAATTAAAGCTCCCTCGTGTCTTCTGTGGTTAAGCCCCTTTAATGGTGACTCAACAGCAGCTGTAACGAGGGATATGTTTCCAGTTACGCCCCCTGTGTGTTGTCCCATGGCACCAGTGGATCATTAGAGAGTGACATCACAGTAACAATCACACAACTGAAAGACACAGAGCTGAAACGACAGTTTACAACAAGAAAGATGCAACATTTTTGATTGATTTCTCCTCCAAAAGAAGCTCTTTTTCTTTGGTCTGACTGGGAGCATGTGAGCGATGGAGGCGAGGAGGAGGAGAAACGATGATGACGAGGAGGAGATGCAGAGAGGAGAGCTAGAGGAAGGAAATGATGCTGTGGATTTGAGTCTTGATGAGCTGCAGGTCTCTGATTCTGAAGATGAGGAGGAGAGAAGATGCTCTGCTCTTAGTAACAGAGCTGAGGTGAGTTTTACTTTTAGAGACTTCTGCATAAGGAGGTCTGGTGCATACATGTTTCTAGTGAGTGCTGGAAAAAACCACCAAGTCACATGACTTACAGGAATTTTCCTTTCAAAAACAACAACATGTTTATGTGCATGTGTACCGCGTGACCTTTAACACCTCCTTCTGCGTTCACCGTGACGAACCGTGATCAAATTACGCCTCTAAGCACAAATAATTACTTTAAATTTTGTTTGTCTTGGTCAATAATTCAGATTTCCTGAATGTCTTTGAAGTATTTCATTTAGATTATAGATGCTTTTTGCATGAATAAAGTTTTCTACCTGACTGTGACAACAAATTGGGTGGTGTGTTCTTTAAAACTGAGAAAAGTCCTGCAACAAACTATGTTCAGAAGACATAGAGTATCTGAGAAACATGAAAAATAATAAGTTACTGCATGAACGGGATCCATCATGTAGTAAAATGATAATCAATTGATAAAATAAACCACTCAACAGAAGGAGCATCACTTTTCCTGTCGTAGAAGAAGACAAAAGCCTGAAACATCATCTGGATGACACGTTTTCAACACCTTGAGAGTCTATGTGGTGCTAAAATTTCCCTGCCTGTTCTCTTTGGTATTTTCTAAATGCTGTTAAATTGTGTCTCTGCAACAGGATGGTAGAAAGCAAAATGGTTATTTCCAGGTTTAGGGACTTTTTATGCTAGAATGATTCATAGGGTTGAAATAATTGGTTTAAATAACAAAAAATAAGAAAATTCCTCTAAATTGTTTGGTTCAAGGAATGAAATGAGTGAAAAATCAACCATAGTCCTAAAAACTACAATTAAACCATTAAAACTGTTGTTGTTGCAGGATTTGAGTTCAGAATGTGGAGATTTGGACACCGAGCAGAAATCAGACCCTTCGCGCAGCCACACAGAGGTAAAAATAACGTGGTTTCTTACATAGATGTCAAATATCCTATAGAGATTTGAAAGCGTCGTCACGGTGAAGATAAAACGTGGATCAGTTTGGTTTTGAAGGAGCGGTAAACATCCAGATTGTGGGTTTCCTTTCAGGGGGAGGGAGGAGACAAGGCAGATGGTTAGCTGAGACAAAAAGACAGATGGTGGACATGGTGGTGAACTTCTCCACATTGTGTTTGGAGAAAACACAGAATGGCTAAATAGAACAAGAGCTTTATTAACTGTCTTTGTTTTTGCTTATTTAATATTTTACACTGAGTCACTGATTGAACTTCATGGTTTTAGTATTTTTAGGTTCCTTTTATGAATTTGTTGATTTTTCAGTTTTAAAATTTGAGAATGAAAAATAATTTTTTAAAATAAATTTGTGTTCTTTATAGATAATTTGTCACTATCCAGAGAGCCAGCTTCTGTTTCACCAAAAGAAGGCTTTAGGCCAAGGTAAGGGCAACATTTAAACATGTATTCTCATTTATTTTAACTACGCTTTGTGTTCCTAAAGGATCAGAGATTTAAACGTGTAAAAATGGCTTTATGTTTAGGTTTGTGCTTGAAAAATGTTAATGTTTGAGTGAAATATGTCAGAAATGTATGGCCAACAACAAGTTAACCAGTGAGTTTTTTTTCCCCAAATAATTTATTAACAACTGGAATTTAAAGCAATATCAAATTTAGACATATAAGCCATACTATGCAACTTTCTCATATTTTAAAAATCATGTTCTTGAGCCAGTTTGTGCTAAAATGACCCTTTACAGGGTTAATGAAATGTCACTCAGACCCCCACCGCACTCTGTGGCCAGAATACCACACTTGCAACTTCAGAGTGGCGGTCCGGTCCATGTTGGACTTAGAAAAAGTGGAGCTGACATGCCTGGTGCTGCAGTCTGCTTCCCGCATGTTTTAGATCATGAACACAGCTGATTTGTTTGATTTAGTGATGAACCGCTCCTGTAGACACTAATGAAGGCTGAGGAGACATTTCAGCTGTTAGCTAAAGCAGGGGCGTGGCCAGGGGTAGCGCATGCCACCCTTGGAATTTGATTGGCCACCCCAGTTGCCACCCCACTGAGTTTCATTTAACTTGACTTTACATTGTCCTCCAAAGGCTTGGGGTTATAAATCTGGCCCCAGGTCTACAGAACATTTCCATACTACTATTATTATTCTTTATTGTTTTTTTTTTTCATATTGACATAGATAATATTTTGAGTCCTGGTCCCCTACAGAATACAGGAAAAAGAAAATGTTCCTGAAAAAGAAGGGTAGAGAGACAAAGGGGACATGGCACAAAGTAGAGCTCACAAATTCACTAGAATGCAAAAAATTAATGATTTGGTGCCCCCACCCCCTATAAAACCCCCTAAAAAACATAACTTTGGGTGCCACCCATGCATTAACAGGTGCCCTACCTGGGCCACCCCGTTTAAAAAAGCATGGACACGCCACTGAGATTAAGGTGTTAAAAAGACAAAAATGGACACTGGGGGGTGCTAAAAGCAAGCCAAAACTGCATAGTATCCCTTTAAAAAGAGGAAATTCTTATAAGTAATAGTATAACAACTGAACAAAAACCAGTGTTAAAATGCAGAAAGTACAGGATTTTTTTTTCACATCCATCACATAATATTTAAAGATTTAGAGACATTTGTTTTGTTGAAATATTTGATCAGGACCACATCTGCTGTGCAAATCTGAATTTTAACATCTGAATTGTGTCTCCTTCACGCTCTCAGCGCCTGAACTCATTCTGCAGCTAAACGTTTGTGTTTTAGATTAAGAGTTTAAATTGGACTTTATGTAAGTAATAATCTATAAATCCTTTTTCACGGGTGTGGGGCTTTAATCTGTTTAGAAAAAAAAAGTCCATCCAGGCTTTTTACTGTACGCTGACAAACAGCGTAATGGTCAGCGGTCTAAAGAGGCCATCAGATAGAATCACCTCCACAGGGAGGGAGGGAGGGGGCTGAGGGAGGTGTGACGGGATAAGAGGGGTCTTCCACACAAAGCAAACCTCTGATGTGAGAAACCTCGCTGCACATGATGATATAAAGAGTGATAGCAGAAGAAGAGTACTGAAGAATTACTTTTTTTTAACAGAAATCTCAACATGGGAGCAGAGAGGAGCAACAGAATTAGAAACAGGTGAGTTCATTCCTCCATAATAAACATTATTATAGTGACACGTTTCATTTTTTATTTTAATTTTATGGAGGGGGGGGGGGGTAGAATGAATATTTTTTCTCCAACAGGAATTCAAAGAACACTAAAATTGTTCACCACTGGCTTAAGCTTTTATTTTAACAATGACTAAAGAAATGTGTCAGTATATATTTATTTTCTCCTTTCACATCTGTTGTGTTTTTATTTTTATTTTATACAGTCAGAAAACAGAGAAAATTTAGCTTTTTTTAATTAAAATTTGACACATATATTTGAAATATTTATATTTTTAGTGTGCGTCCACCCTTTTTATCATATGAATTAACAAAAAGGAATAAATATTGTGTATTTAAGTGAAATACGACATTAAAATATATATTAATGTGAATATTAAATTAATGTGTGTCTTTTGTAAGGAGATAAACGGCATGTAAGCTATTGGAAAAACGCCATGGAAATACTAAAAAACACTGGGCGAGTCAACCAAGACGTTAAGAGAGGAAGCAGGTAGGAAAACCTCTCTCTCTTTATTTTGTTATGAATATCAGTTGTAAACTTAAAAAAACATGTTACCCTAATAGGTGTTTACACACAAATATTTCATGTGTGTAAAGTTAAACCCACCAACACACAGCCCAACACACAATCTCTTGTAACTTTGTGCACTTCCTCCTGCTGCTGCTTAGCATATGCCTGTTTTTGCACCAGCGGTAGAAAAGAGTCGTATCCGGTTACACTCACAGACCTGTACGCAGGCACCTGTCACCGCATCCAGAGGACAATCTGTTCTACCCAAACACAGAAACGGGGGAGAGAACTTTGGTGAATCAGACCTTTGTCTGTTATGAGCAGCTCTCATGACTGAATCACGTCCAAGCTCCCAGAGGAGAATAAAGTTCTCTGATTTCATAGAACCAGCTTCCAGAGATTTGTTAGCAAGGTTTTTCTGAGTTTGATAAAAGGAAATAAAGGTCAATTACTTTTTTGTGCATAAGAAGATGATGATCTATGTGTTGCTGCTCAAGAACCATCAACGTTCGCACTGTTTTTTCTCTTATTTGCAATTTTTCCTCCCATCTGCAGAGTTTTGTGTCTCCCTAGTTTGAGCAACATTAACAAACACTGGAGTCATGCAGATAATGCTCTTTCAACTGGTTTACTGAATACCAGGACCCCCTGCCAGCCTGTACCCCCCAGACCAAGGTGCATACAGTCACGTGAGCCATTAGCACGCTTTTATTTGCGTGTAATGATTTTGATGTGTACCCAAAAGGCAGAGAACACGAAGTGTGGTTGATGCTTCCCCGCCTTCCCACGGTCTGCTGTCTGCTTCAGAGTCCAGCCAGCTGAGCCAATCAGCTCCCAGCGTCATGGAACCACTGCTGTGCTCCAATGTGATGCAGGCCAGAGTCAACGTTCAGACCCGTACGTATGTTTAAAGCCTGTGTTTTAAAACTCTAATGCTGGAGGACGGTTTTAAATTGGCAACTTTTTCTTATCTGCAGGGCTGGGTCCTCAAAGTGCTTCATATGAACAGAAGGTGAATATCAGTAATTGTTTTTGCTTTATCTAATGTAAGGTGCGTTTCCTTTATCAGAACTTCAGGGTAAATCTGTGAGCGTGACATTGACCGGGAGATCCGATGCCCCGGTCCTCTTAAGCTGTCCTATCTCCATATATATTTGGCCCTGGAAGGAATTTGAATCATAAGTCAGCACATCGCGACCGCTGCACAGTGAATTACATCATCGATCAGCGCAAAACGCGCAAAAAGCAGTAAACAAAGATCGACACAATGGAGGAAGCAACAATAGTCGGCATGTTTATGTTTGCTATGTTGTTATATGCAGCGATGGCTTCCATCGCTCGTCTCTCTAACAACATGTGTTTTCCTAAATAACGGTTCCCGCCACATATATGCATTTCCTATTTCCTCCTGAGTTGACATCATTTCTGAGTGAGTTACAACCAATCGGGCAGGATTCCCGCCCAGCGTCTTCACCGAGCCATTCCGAGTACCTACCCCTGATCAGGTATTCAGAAAGCTCCGGAAAACAGCCGTCCGGCCGACCCGGTCAAGTGGAGACAAGCTCACGTCGGGAACGTCCTGTAAATTTACCCCCCGAAGTTCCGATAAAGGAAACGCACCTGTAATTTACTCTTTATACTATATATGCAATAAAGTGGGAGAGAGCCAGCAATGGTGTTTTACCACTGATTTATTGATTCTCTGCCATTTCCTAAGGGTCCTTTTGCAGTTTTGCGTTCTCGAACACCAAAGCTCTTGGCACCCCTGGATGGACGACTTCGAGATAGCAAAGCTCTGCCAGTGTTACAGCAACACGTTCCCCTAAAACCCATTAGTCCCCTTTGTACCAAGACCCGTGTGAGGAGAGCGAGGCCATTCTGGGACGGCCCTTGTAAAAACCATCCCATCAATAAGGCAGGCAGTGAGGAAAGTGGGTCCAGTAGCCAAAGTTCTATCAATCTGGAGAATGAGGATGATGTCAAAAACATTCAGGAGACCACTCAGTTAGCCAGTCAGGATGGGTTGGAGGATGGAGAAACAAATGACACGGAGCAAGTCACATCAGCATTTAGTGACGACAAGAGGGACGTGGGCTTCACCGCTGAATCTGATGCTGAGATAAGCCAAGTGTTTGACTTAAATGATCTTCATGATGATGCATGTTATGAAAGAAACGAGCAAAATGCAACCAGTGCAAACACTGCTGAGGGGCCAACTGGATTCTTTTCTGCAGTTTCCAAGGACAAAAATGCATTTAAAGCCTTGATGGCAGCCCAGAATAAGGAGCGAAGAACCAGCAAGAATTATGCTTTGAGAGGAAATAATCCAACTAAATCCTTTATCATGTTTGGACCTAAAGATCAAAATATTTTAGGTTTCAGGAGGACCAAAATGAATATCGAAGATAAAACCAGGGAAAGCCCAGACTTGACTGTTACTAATTACAACACTTTGACCAAATTCAAGTCAAAGACAAAATCTAGGAGCGCTTCGTGTTTTAAGACCGACACTCCAACACCACGCATGGTTAGTGAACTCCCACAGGACAACGCAGCACACCAGAACACATCCGTGAGGGATCCAAAAAGTGCCCAACAGTTAAAGAAAGCATGTTCAGGTGGGAAAGCTCTAAGATCTAAATCTGCTGTGGACCTCATCACCTACAAAAACTTGTTTCAGCAGATCCAAAGTGGTGATGAAGGACCAGTCATGTATGAGATGTTTGCTGGTCCCATTTTTGAAAAGGTTTCCAGCTCCTGTGGGAAACCTAAAGTGACACAGCAGGAGTCCGCTGCAACTAAAAGAACAAAACAGTACCGCAAAGTCAAACACAGGCCTTTAAAGCCAGTACAGAACAAGCTGAAGCGACACTCAGTGGAAAGTGCAGCTGTTTCAGCTAAAAGCAAGGCTAAACCTAAGGCCATCCACAGAACAGAAAGTAGTCCTAAACTAGAAGCTGAGGTGGCCCCTGTTAGGGATGCTGTTAGTTGCAAACGTGGGCAAGAGGAGAACGAAGATCGGACATTACTGACCATCGAGGAAGCGGTTTCTAAATATGACACATTAAAAGCAGATGATGCAACTCTGACTACGCCAACATCTTCCATCCATGTAATAGATTACAGATTCCTCCATGAGCAAAAACTGTCTCCAAATACTCTAAAAACACAAAATCCAACCCAACGAGTACCAGATGTTGCATCTTCGTCAAGCCCTCAACAGTCAATGATCAACACGTGGAGGTCTTCGAGCAGCAGCTGCCATGCCGTTCTTTCACCGGTGTACAAAAAGTTTCTGGATGAGGTGGGAGACAGTCCGCTGACAGATGACTTACTGCAGTGTCTGGCAGAGGAGTTGATCTCCTTGGACGACAGGGAAGTATCTACAGGTTCAGAAGACCCGGAGCAAAGAAACAAGGAGCTCAGCCGAGAGGAGCTCGTACCGAGACAAAATAGATTTTCAGAGGTAAACTTCAAGTTTATTATGACACAAAAGTGGATTTTGTGGTTAATGATGACCAAATTCTATAACTTTTTTCTACATTTTTGTTCTCTTGATCTCAGTTGTCTGAATACAGGTCTAATTTGTATTTTATAACAGGTTGCTCCATTAGAAAGTGATGATCTTCTTGACTCTGGGTTGGTTGTAGAGAACAATATCACCTGGACTAAGGGTGAAGTACTTGGCAGGGGAGCCTACGGCACAGTGCGTACACTAGAATTGTTCCTTTAACCGTATCCTTACCAACACTGACCCAAACTGCCTTGTTGCAGGTATACTGTGGCCTGACCAGTCTGGGCCAGCTGATTGCTGTGAAGCAGGTTTACCTGGATTCCTCTGATCCTGACGGTGCAAAGGAAGAGTACACGCGTCTTCAAGGGGAGGTGGAGTTACTTAAAACCCTTCAACACATCAATATAGTCAGCTTCCTGGGTACTTCCCTTTACCAACATGTTGTTTCCATCTTCATGGAGTACATCCCAGGGGGGTCCATTGGTAGCATACTTCACAGGTCCGTTGCTTCCCATGAAATTCTTTGCAACATAAGTTAAATACTATATAAATGTTCCTCTGAATGCCTCTAGATTTGGTCCACTGCCAGAGCGAGTCCTGGCCCTGTACACGCAGCAGATCCTCGAAGGGGTGGCATACCTTCACCTGAACAGGGTGATTCATCGGGACTTAAAAGGAAACAATATCATGTTGATGCCAACTGGTGTCATCAAGCTTATAGATTTCGGATGTGCACGACGGCTGAGCTGCTTAAACCACACAGCTTGTAACAGTGGAGAGGTGCTAAAGTCGATCCACGGTACGCCTTATTGGATGGCACCTGAGGTACACCTGGTTTATTTTTGTTTGGTATAAATATTTAATACATTTCACGATTTGACTTATCCCTAAATCACGTGTCCTAACTCTGATCCCACTCTTAAGGTTATCAATGAGTCAGGTTACGGCAGGAAGTCGGATATTTGGAGTGTTGGTTGTACAGTGTTTGAAATGGCCACTGGGAAACCGCCACTTGCACACATGGACAGGATAGCGGCTTTGTTCTATATTGGGGCTCAGAGAGGGTCAATGCCGGGGCTCCCAGATGGGTTCTCAGTGTCTGCAAAGGACTTTGTAAAAGTCTGTCTGATTAGGTAAGCAGCTCATGGCTGAAACTAAGTATATGAATGTGGTGTCAAACTGGTTTCCATTTCTAACTTTTTGCTTTTTCAACTCTAGTGACCAGAGACTACGGCCATCAGCTCACCAGCTCCTGAAGCATTCCTTTATCCCCAACAAGGCAACAAATGTGAAATCTGGGGTAACCCACTGAAACTGTACCTAAGTGGGACAGTGTAAATATGATTAATAGCACTGGTATTTGTTCTTTTGTGACTCAGCATGCTGTAGCATGGCTATGATACTATGGTCAAAGCTTTAATTTAATCTCAAATAAAATACCTTTCAAATTGTATAAATGACTTATTTGAATTATTGTATTGTAGAATTTCAAAACTGATTACTTTCATACATCAGTATTCTTTAAAGTGGACCAAGAACACAGTTAATCAACAATCTAAAACAGCTTTGAGCCTCTAAAAAGCATAAAAAATGTTCTTTTGGCTTTCATCTGTCCCAGGAGCCCTGATACAGGCCATTCTAACCCCCCTAAACCAGCTTTGCTGTGAAAAGAGCTGTTGGCCCCGCCCACTCGTCCGGCTTGCTGATTGGTTGGTTTCCCCAGAAGGCCTCAGACACTGGAGACATGCAGGTTTAAAGAGCAAATTGCAGGTTGTTTTTTGTCTAACTCATAAAAAATGCTGTCCAAAAAATACTATTTTAAACGTTTATTGTAGGCATTTCATTTAAAAATACATAACAGCACAGATTTTTGAGTAAAAAGTGGCCTTTTTCAGCAAAGCTTCTAAAAACGCTTTTTTCTAAATCTTAGCCTCTATTTAAGGGAGTTCTAAGCTAGTTTCTGTCTGCAGCTCGGTGTGAAGCGTGGAGAGTTTTAGGTTAGAGAGGTCGTGTTATTGAGTCAGTGTGTGTTCACTAGTTTTGGATTGTGTTAATTTTCATAAACTATTGTTTGTGAAGGCTGTACAAACTCCAGCCTGTGCAGATATCGAGTCCACGTGTTTCTAAATAAGAAAAACAAGCCTTTTATCTCCGTGCCTGGGGGCGTTTTGTGCAGCAGAAAAGACGGGACTTCTGGAACCCAAATCGGTGTCGGTACCAACTCATGGAGGTCTACGCTGGCCTCCAGAGACCCGCGGTGAGATTTAAAAAGTTAAATGCGGATTTTTAGAACTCAGATAATTGTCGGAACCATGTCAGAACCGCCGCCCCGACCACCAGAAGAGATGTGCCGCTCAGTGGGCCAGTTGAGATGGTTTCAGGGCAGCAGTAGCTCAGGAGGTAGAGCGGGTTGTCCAGTAATCGGACGGTTGCAGGTTCGATCCCGGCTCCGGCCAGAGAATGCTGCTGTGTGTCCTTGGGCAAGACACTTAACCCGACTTGCCTGCTGGTGGTGGTCGGAGGGACTGGTGGCGCCAGTGCTCAGCAGCCTCGCCTCTGTCAGTGCGTGGCTACATCGTAGCTCATCCCCACCAGTGTGTGAATGGGTGAATTGAGTTGATTGTGTTGTGAAGCGCCTTGGGGGGTTGTAGAACCCTAAGAAGGCGCTATACAAATACAGGTCATTTACCATTTTCTGGGTCAGAACCAGATCAGAACCACCGCGCAGACCTCCAGGAGAGGATGTGCTGCTCTTAAAAATACCAACGAGCCAGTTGAGCTGTTTTTGGGTCGGATCCAGCTCACAGCAGCGCGCAGGAGCACCAGAACCAGATCACAGGTGCGCTCCCTCCCTCTCTCTCGCTCGCTCTAAAGCTCTAAAGCGCTAAACTGCGGTACGTGAATGGATATTAACGAGTATGAGACCGCTGACAAACGCTAATTAGTTTATTATTGTCAAGTATTAATGTTATAGCTGGCTTCTAGGTCGGATCCAGCTCAGAGCAGCGCTCAGGACCTCCGGTACCGCAGCGTCTCTCTCACTCTCTCTAAAGAGCTAAACTATGTTACGAACAGATATTAACGAGTATGAGACCGCTGACAAACTCTCATTAGTTCATTATTGTCAAGTATTAATGTTATATTAACTGACCGATACTATTTTATTTATCTGCTACATGATAGTAATCTGTACAATATTGTGATGTTAGCACACGAGTTTAAGCTAACATCGTTAACTCACCAAGACACCTGCTGCTCCCCCGCTGTTCCTCCTCGCATCACAGCTCAATTTCCCTCCTTTGGCCGATCGTTTCTCCCTCTGGCTTGTCTCTGCTCTCTGAGACGTGCACCAGACTCATAATTTTCTGTTTTTTGTCCACCATAAGTATAATTATAAACGTTTAAAGTTTCCTCTGTCAGAGCCGCATTAGATTCCATATTTGTTTCTGGATTAAGCTAACAGGACTCCCTCTGCCGACGTCACTTGATTTGGCAGAAAAAAAAAATTTTCTCACAAAAATGACTCTAAAAGCCTAAATAATGTATGTGTAAAAAAAAATTAAAACGAGTTTCTGTTATGTTTCTCTAAACATTGGTTCATGGGAGTCTCTAACTTGCAATTTGCTCTTTAAGGAGGCGTGGCTCCCCCTAGTGACGTGTTAAGAAAGGCTTTCTCAAATCAGGAGTTTTTCTCTGCCTTTTTCAACTTTCTAATTTACATAACAAGTAGGTCACACACAGCTTTGAGTTTTTGGCATGCTACTTTTGACCACCCAAGCTGTCTTATTCAACAAGGAAAATGTTGGTTTACATTCTACATCCTCTTTAAATCTAAGTGTTTTATTTAGATTATGGCCAGTAGAGTTTAGTCTGAACCACAAATTCAATTTACAAATACTTAGAAAAAGGGTTTTAGAAGACTTCTACTGAGGAATGTCGAATCTTTGAAAACCTGCAGATATGAAACAATTTTTAGCATCAAGATGGTGGAATGCTATTCATAACACTGAAATGTTAGAGGTGACTATTACTTTCATCTTTTTTTTCTCCAACTGCTTTTTCATGTAAAACGTCTAATCAGGTACATTCCAGGTTTAGCCTCCACTGGTGTTTTGTACACTGGAATAAACCAGAACTGAAGTAAAGAACAGATTTTGTACAAAATCAGAGGAAATATGTGATGAGAATTAAATTTACTTCCTATTTAAACATTTAAACCTCTATTTTAATAGGCTGACAGTCTTTGTTTTATGCATCTTATGTTAACTTTAGTAATATTTCCTTTTTTTGTTTTAGAGGCAAAACCTTTGGCTTTCAGCTTAACATGTTTTTAGAGGTTGTCATTTTTTGGTACAAATTACTGATTGCTGAGCTAAACAGGTGATGGAGTATTGTTTTTCTTTGTGTGTGGTAGAAACACAACCATCATTCACACAATGACACCACTGATCACCAAAATAAAACTATGTTGTAGGTTTTATAGTTTTCTTGTCATAATTACAAGCAGCTCCAAACCTGAGTAGTCATGGAATAACATTTTCTTTAAACATAGAAAAAAAATTATATACATTTATCTCCATTTTCTTTTGTAAACAAGTAAGCAGTCTCCTTTTCAATCCCTTTGATGACTAACATGCAAATCAAATGCACAGTATTTAAGTCAGAAAAGGAATCAAGACAATAAAGTAATTTAGGAAATGATTCTGAATCCATCAACAGTACTAAATGAAATGCCAGCAAACAGCCATTTCCAGCTGGCCTCATAATTCCTTCCTAAAAGAAAAAAGTGCATCTTCCATGTTTTTTTTTTTATTATAGAATTTGTAATACTATTTTCTCATATGAAAGTCTTACATATTGGGAAGGAACTTTTCCCGGTGAGGGAGATGCACTAAACTCTGTCCACATTTCACACACACATCCATCTTTCCACATTCTTTGACCCATTCAAGGAAATAAAGAATAATCGAGCAGCAATTTGACACTAACAAAGTCAAAAGACAAAGTCCGGAAGCTAACTCGTCTCAAAAACAAGACCTTCTACAATACTTTTTATTGCAGAGCGTTTTTCCGGTCAGTAAAGGGTTTATAATCACAAAAGAGTTATTGTTCCTAGGGCACTTGACAAGAAGGTCAGCATAATCTTTAAAGTCTGAGTTGTAGTTTGCCTCCATGTGCTGGCCGTGACTGTAGAGTGGTGTTCTTAGTGTCTCTGTTCTCCCACTTCGTGTTGCGATTCACTAGGAGGGGGGAACTGCTGAGAGGTCCGCAGTCCACCTGGGTATGACAAGAAGGGAGGAAAAGGAAAAGGACGGGAGGGAAGTTAGCCAAAGAGCCGTGAGCCAGACGAGACACACTTGGGTACAGGAGAAGATCAAAGAAAAGGAACAGGGAAAGAAAAAGATTAGGTACCTGCTGCAACAGCACCACCTTTGGAGATTTTGCTCACTTTGGAGCAAGAGCTTGAAGAAGAGGATGAAGGGTGGTGGTTGTGACTGGTCTCATGGTACACTCTCTTACGTGAAGAGGACGAAGTCAAAAGGTTTGATGGTTGACCAAGTCCCTCCATGCCGACCAGTCCTGGAGGACCACGTAGAAAACCCACGCCACCCCCAGGGGCCTCTGGGCCTCCTCGCCCATTGCCACTGTGTGTAGTGGGGTGACTGTGCTTGTGGGAGCGATGGAGGTTGTGCTCTGCTCCACGATGCTTCTCTTTGCTCACCAGTGGGCTGGAATGTTTATTCTTGCTGTTGTTGGCAGACATGCCTTCATCTGATGAGCTGTGACGTTCTGATGAAGACATTTTTATCTTCATCTTGAGCTCATCTTTGCTTGGTTGTCCACTTTTCTCCGTCAGAGAACTGCCACTGGAGCCAGGAACAGCCAGACGAACTTTAAACGAGCCTTTGTCTCGTTTCTCACCGTGGTGGCGTCTATCTTGCCCCGAGGCTGAGGAGGAGGAGGCTTTGATTTTCACTGGGGAGGCAGTGATGTTGCCACCGTAGGAGGTTAGATGAGGCTGTGCATGCTTTCTATGATCCACTTGGGTAATTTTAGATGGTGTGTTAAGAGGAGAAATCAAATCCCCTTTCATGTCACAGTCCATTACACCTCCAAGGTGCTCCAACCATTGCTTCTGAACAGGGACGGTCGGCTCTGCAGAATGTTTCTCTCTGTATTTATCCAGAGACAGCTTCTGGACTGAAGGTTGCGGATAAAGAGGAAGAGCCGATGGAAGGTAAGGAGACTGAAGTGCTGGGTTCTGCTTGCCAAATCCACTTCCACCAGCTCCTTTCGGTTCTTGTTTGACAAGGTTTAAATCTATAGTTTTTTCAGTTTTGTAAGGCGGTGGATGCTGAAGCAAGGACGAAGTGGAAGTTTGTAAAGACAGCATAGATTCTTGGATAGGGATGCTAAGGGGTTCCTCTTTCACACAGGTGGAAGGGTATCCTGCCTGGCTTTGGTCCCCCTGAGACCATTCGTTGTGGCTAGCTGGATTGTATGAGGCAGCCATGGTGTCCAGAGACAAGGGGGCTCCTCTGGAATGTCCAGGCATGGGCACAGGGAAAGCTGCGCCTGCTTTGGAAAAACTTGGATTGGATGAGGGAACCCCAGGAAGGGAGACATCACCGTGGTCCTCAAGCATCGAAGGCCCGGGGAATGAGTTGTCCCCCTGCTGCATGTTTTCGATCTTGGGCTTTTTGGCAGCTTGTGTTGCCTAGACGACAGATTTGAAAGGTTGTGATGACTCAGGTTTAAAATAAGTTAGTGCTACAGGGAGCTAAATATGCAGCATGAAATCCACAAAGATGCAATAATACATACCACTAAATGCATAGTATAAGCTAGGGATTTTAACAGCTGTGTTTTGGTTTAAAAGTATCATGTACTTAATGCACAAAGTCATAAAAACTCATTAAACTCAATTGAAACAGTATCTTACCCTCCAGTTTCGAATCCTCTTCAACCTGCTAGGAGTCTTCTCCAAAATCTGAAGAAACTCATTTGTCAGCTCTAAAAGACAAATTTAATAATTTAGAAGACCGTTCTAAATGAAAAATATTAGGAAAGACATGAAATAATTAAGGCTACCATCTCACCATCAAGCAGCTCCAGAGTTACAGAGTTGTCCACATACTCCCACCAATGTTTCCCATCAGTAGAAACTGGAATCTCCCAGTGGGACCACTTGCAGGCCAAATGAATGCATACACAGGCAATCACTGTGGGCTTGTATTGGAGGCAGAAGGTAGTGAGGTGCAGACTGTGGAATATACGAGGGCATGTGAAGAAGTAATTCAGGCCAGGGAGGGGGGAGTCATAATTCATTCCACATGTGGAGAAAAGAGAAACAACAGAAAAAGGAGCAGATTGTGTTAATATACTGCAGGCGTGAGGTCAAAATCTATAACATTACTTAAAGCTGTTTAATACTAGATACAATCAAAAGGTTTAAAGGTGTGGTTCACCCATTTAATCAATACATTTGCAGTGGTCTCTAGTAGGAATGAATGCCTTGTAAAGTCTAATTTATACTTCTCCGTCTGCGTCAGTACGGAGACACTCAACGCCATTATCCATTTGAAAGGGCTCTCCAACAGGCTCACAAAGACGGACGGAGTCCACTTTTCTAACTTTCCTTCAAAAGCAACAGAGATCCAAGCCTGTGATTGCTCAGGACGTCGCTTCCTTTAACTTAGTCAACAGCACCGCCATTACCCCTCAAAGAAATAAAACGAGAGCCGAACACATCTAACGACAGACATATACAGGGACAGTGAATATACTGGTGCACCATTTCCAGGAACTATACCCATATCACAGCTGAGCTTCAGATGGCAGGGTTTGGAGTCTTCATTCCTGATATTTGGACATCTCACCCATGATTGGATAACAGCAACGCAACTCTACCACTGACTCTGTTTGCTCTGCAATGTTGATGGTTTATCTCCACAAACAACACAAGCCTGGAGGAGCTTCTGTGGTGAAGTTGCTAAAACTAATGGTTAGCTTCTGCTAGTCAAAACATTGTTTGCTGGTCACTAAACCAGCAACAGCCTTCCCCGTCGTGAGTCAAGATGAGTGAGTCCATGAATATTCAGTGACAGGCTTTTCAAATCCTAGAGTTTCACCATCTATTTTCTATCAGAAGCTAATGCAGGAGATAGGTGTAGACGACTATTTTCATGTTCAGCCTACATAAAAAGCTCAGAGTGACCGATTATAATCAGAAATAATTTAAAAAATGGTTTTTCAGTGAACCACACCTTTAAATATTAAACAGCATTTCATTTCAAATACTTCTGATCTATGAAAATGTTGGTTTAATTTAGAGAACTCTGCTTGCTGAACTTCTAAAGCATGGAGAATGTGTCACTAGATGAAACACATCAACAATTACTATATATATATATAATATATATATATATATATTTGTTCTTGTGACCTGCCTTGTGATTTTTGAGAGGCGTTATATATAAAGTTGTTTCTTCTTCTTACTTCTATAGTTACGTAGGACTGTAGTTATCTGACAAAGATCCCTGACTTCACTTCACTGAGTGTCATTTATCTGTCAACTATCATCGGTGTGAAACGATGCTTGAAGTTACACACATTAAAACAAAGTGTAAACACAGCTTTGCACAGAGTTTAAATACAATAGAAAATTAACACAGAGTCACTGGGAATTAGGGCTGGGCGATATGGCCTAAAATCAATATCTGGGTATATTGAGGAGTTCACCTCGATAACGATAAATGGACGATAACTACATGTATGTGCAAAAACAAAAGTTGTCCACTAGATGGGGCTGTCACAGGTATTACATGGAGTCACGTTGTCATGTGACTTGAGGTGGTACCGCTTCTTAAAGGGACATGAACGTCGCCAACCTACACACATCTTTTAATTTTTTTATTACAGAATTTATTGACATGGGAAAAATGATATCGATTACAGTCAGATTTGTGATAAATTTTCGATTCATCGCCCAGCCCTACTGGGAATACAACATAATAGGTGTTGATATTAAAATAGGCACACAAACATTAAAACTATTTTCTATGACCAAGCTTCAAATCCTTGCTGTAGAATAAAAACAAGTGTACCTCTGGTGAAACAGTTTGTGTATTTACTGAACACAGAGGTTTTGCTTTTTGACTAGTTTAACGTCTAAAACCAGATACATACTTTCAAATTTAAGCAATGTTTCATCTCAAAGATCACTGAATAAACTAACCTGTATAAACTAAGCTTTTATTTATGCATCTACCAACTAAAATCCTGCTACATTCGACCAAATGTATCTGGACTTTTGATGCGGGCAATGTTTTTATTATAAACAAAAATGCCTTTGCTCCAGCAGGGGGCAGCAATGAACAATGATGTTCAGCTATGCCAGCTCAAGATTTACTGCTTAAAGAAACTTGTTTGTGTTGGATTTATTAGTTCTACCCCTGAGCACATGGCTAGTTAGTTTCCCACAACCTAATCAGGTTGGACAATTAAAGGAAAATGACTAATGCAGTGAGTGAGCATTGATGGGCTATTAATCGTGTCATAGAACAAGCAAAGAACAAGACCTTTTTAATTCAAAAAGGAATTTAGAAACTTTGTAAATCATCTGCAGTAGTTTCACCTTTAATGTGAACATACTACCATTACTCGATCACTAATTGGATAGTTTAAACCGTAAATAGCTGCATCAGTCCTTAAATCTGTTAAGGTCCCAGTTGTTCTACTAGAAAAGCTCTTATAAAGTTTATTCTTCTTTTATGTTCTTGTTTAGGCTTTCATCTGACTTGGGGCAATACCAGACATTAACGTCCTCTCTGTACGGTTCAGCATAGAACGGCTAAAGTGGACCAATCCCAGCTAAAACATCAAATCTAATGTTTTGAAGGTTTTTTTAAAAAGAGCATCATTGACTTATTTCTTGATCTTCTAAAAAAGATGTAGGGCTAAAAAAATAAATCTGCAATTAACAACAAGTTACAATTACAAAACTATGCAATTTGGACAAAGTGACATGATAAAAGAAAACTTCAAAAATTCATCTGCAGTACTTACCAGAAAGACCTCTACGAGAAATGTTTACATCTGTGAAATCTTTAGCTGACATTCAGGCAACCAGTGTCTTTTAGAATTATGCACTTTTTCGCAACCGAACAAACGTGTGGTTTTCAAGCGCACCACTACACTTCACATTTTGCATTCAACCCAAATCTGTGCCAACACGTGGTCCCTTGTACAATACACCGCACTGCGACTGGGGCCGGTAACGCTACGAGCCACCCTTTTCCCACTACCTCTGAGAAAGGGAGGGGAGCCGAGGGGAGGAGGCAAGCGTCCCAACAACCACCAGTGCACATAGGGCCAGTTGGACACTGAAAGGGCACCCTGCATTACAGGAAGCTATGGTGTGCAGTCAAAGTGCAATAAAGGAGGGGCAGGATAACAACCTGTTGGTAGCCATGAAATAGGAAGTCTGTGCCAGATCCTTGCTTGCTGTGAAAAAGAAAAGCACAAAGACAAAAAAAGGGGGAAATTAATATACTTTGCATGAATGAAGTAATTTAACTTAAGATTTACCATTCTTAAGTTAATTCCAATGAACCAAGCCAAGACCAAGACTGAGAAGATGACAATTTTTATCGTAAAAATGAGCCGTGGAGCAAATTTAAAACTATTGTTAAAAGTCCGGACTAATGTTTTGCAATAACTGTGTGCAAAAAAATTCTTAGCCAATAGAATTGATCTATAAATAAGAATATCAAATTGTTGATTTTCCTGTAATGCAGTTTTTATTTATTAACTTAATAACCTTTAAATAATTTCAAATAACCAGTTTGTTTTATGCTGGGCTTACACCTAAGGGTTTTCACGGTCTCAGACTAAAGACTGGCAGTCTGTCGTCTCGATCATTAAATGTAATGTGATGATCTGCTGTCGGCGACCCGATTTATGCCAGTCTCTCTCTTCCAGCATGCTAGATATTGTCTCTAGTCGGAGTGACATACAACAATCAACAACAACCAATAAAATACGTTCTCACAGCAGAACCAGGAAGCTCAGTCAGTCATAACAACACAAACATGTCTACAGACGTTGAAATAAGAGCTCCAAGCAGGCGAAAGTGGACTGTGGAGAGAGAGGAGCGCTTGGTCGAGCTGCGGGCAGAGCAGCCGTGTCTTTTTGACATAAACTGCCATTCATACCACGACAGTGTGGAGAACGGAAAGAAGTGCCCATATTCTCTGACGCTTTCTATTCTGTTTCTTTTTGCTACAAACGACTGCAGTGGCAAAAGCTAGCAGCTAAAAGCTGCTTCTCCTCCATTTCAAACTTCTGCAGAGCATTAGCGGGAATAAAATGCTAAAATAATCTAGTTGTAGTCGTGTAAATAGTGTTCCTACGAGATTCAGCGATTAGTCTGAGACTAGTCTAGGACTAGAAACTGTCATTAGCTGATAATCATTTGGAGTCAGAATCTTTTCAAAGTCTGTAGGTGTAAGCCCAGCATTACACGTCGCCTTGTCATGCAAGATTTCAAGTTATTTGGGATCATTTTTGGCCAACAGCTGCTTGGCAATAATATCAAATTTGATCAGGGTAACTACATAGCTTTCATCAGTTATCAATATATTTATGTCAATTTTAGTAACTAGGAAAATTGTAGAAGTTGCATTTCCCAACTGCTTGCTAAACTCAAACAAACCTTTCCAAAGCAAAATTGAGTATTTTTAGGCCAACGATTAAATAAAACAAGCCATTTTCTGACAAAGCACTATTGGTTAAATGAAAACAGAATCTGTCTCAGTCTTGGCCCATTGGGCATTTTTTAACATTACACCATAAATCAAACTCAGCAGAAAATCAAAGGTTATTGTGGTCAGGTGACCATTAAATCAGCATTGTTTTCACCCTCATCCCCACCCCACATCTGAGGTGGGACAAACAAGAGCAAAGAAGGAAGCCTCTACCTCGCACTAGCTGGGTACATTTCACCACATCAGTGTGTGGGTGATCAATAGTAATTTCAAAGCCTGGAACAAAATACATAACAGGTGAGTTCAACACAAACAGTTGGGAGGTGACATGTCATTTTTAAATTGCAACAAGCCAGAGAAGCCCTTTTTAGCTAGTTTTTTGTATTCTATGTAATATTTATAAAAATAAATGAAGAATCTTGAATGTCAATTATTCCATGTATGGGACGTGTTTGTTTTTGGCGGACAAAAATGCTTCACTACAAAATTTAGTCAGTAAGTCCAAACGGTTCACTCTAGTCTCGTAAATGTTGCATTAACGAGCTAACAGTCATTACAAGAAAATAACATGTCACCTTTACATGTCTCGATAAAAATATGACAAAAATTGACAAGCCAACCATAGAGTAGACGATAAAACATTTCAAGGCTGTGATAAACACATTTAATAATAACCAATGACACATGGTCTTATTTAACGCCATTAACCAGCAGTCAGTTATAAACAAAGCTCTCAAGTCATCCACTCCAGTCACCAATACTTACCCAGGGTCTGCAGCACTATGGATTCAAGTATCACCAGCTCTTGAGCTTGCTGGAGGTATGCCTGAAGTTTGATAGACAGTCATTACAACACAATTGTAATGAGTCTATTAACCTATACCCCTAACAACTGATTTAACACGGCCAGGCAGGCTCAGTTTAGTATCAAATCGACTCTAGGTATGGATGGGTGTTAGGTAAACACCAAAAGCCAGGGCAGCGGAATGTGACACAGCCATTTTTACATAAACGAAACCATAACCACAGTGGAAAAAGGGGAAAAACACAACCTTACAGCTTTTAACCTTGAGACACCCAAACTTACATTGCTTTTTGTGTCTAGCGGAGGTTCTTGTGAATTTAAGCAAGCATGTGCAACTTTGATCACATGTTCAAGCTTACGGGGTTGCTCTTCCACTTTTGCAGCCAAAAACAAGGTGGTTGGAGATATTGTCTGCAAAACAGGTACATAAGAAGCACAATTAAGTTTAAAAACCAACTTGCAACAGGCCAACTGACTCATCATATATCAAAATACTTACATTTCTATGGAATTTGGAGAAAGAATGTTGCATATAAAATCTATGCATATAAACAATAGATGTGTTTATTGTTAATTGCGAGCTGGAAGGTGGTCAAGGACATTTTTTATTTAGCTGGACATTAGTAAAAAACCCAGAAGGAAATATTTACAAGTCTCTTACATAAAAAAAAATAACCATTTCAATGAAAATGTAAGACATTCTAGAGCTTAAGTTGATTAATTTTATTAATTCTGTTACTTTTCTTGTTATGCAACATAGACTTTTATCAGCAGTAGGTGGTAAGGAAATATATTGAGATTCTTTACAGTCAGTGCGTTTACATGCGCATCTAAGTCTATCTAGGTCGATATAAAGTAATAAAGTGGAAGCCTTTATCCTAGTTTACATGTCTGTTAGAAAACCGAACCCTCAAATGAAGTCTGTTCCACTCCGGTACAGTAGGTAGGTGGTGAGATACACCCATTTGTGCCGACATTCTTCCGTTTAGCTTATAGCAACAGATAGTAAAATGCTGGCAGGAATGAAGCAGACGGAGTTAAAACAGGTTATGCACAATGGCTGAAGGAATTGACAACACTGCAGCACAGCTTATTTGGTACATATTGTACTATTTAATGGTGCTATACATGTTACTCTGTCGCGATATTATCAGAAGACCACTTCTGCGATCTTGTCACTTGCGAAAAATTACTAGTATCGGCTCGACTGACCCGTTAACATGCAGACGCAGTCGGTTTCCCACCGCATTATCTGGGTGCTTCTGCACGATTAGAACCAGTTCGCCTTCAGTAAGACTAATGCGTTTTCATGCATTTAAAAGAAATTACTTCAGTCTATTTAGGGAAAAAGTGTGGTTTTCTGATGCGTATGTAAATGCACTGAGTGAGGGCATGAATGATTCCAAATCACACTAAATTGCAGATGCTGGGTTGTTAAAGTTGATCCCATAAGGTGACAAGTTCCAGATCTAATGCACTATTAACGTAAACGAGTGAACATTTCATAACAAAATAGATGGTTGAGTGAAACTAGTGTTGTTCCAGCACAGGAGCATACCACCAGGCACCCTTTATCAAGCACGTTTCAGTTGTTCACCACTGATTCAGATCAGGAGTGCTGGAGCAGAGGAACGACTCAAACATGCTGGGTAAGAGATCTTGAGGAACACGGTTTGAGAGTGCTGTGGTGATACCACAGTATATGACATAGCACATGTTATTTTAATATCGTTATCAAATATATTTTTGACATATTGCGCTGCCAAATTTTCATTCGTTTTATTATCACGTGCCAACCTCAAAATACAGCAGTGTTTAAAATCACAATGTGCACAATTTATATTGACAAACGTCTTCAAAAATGTTATTAATAATCACTTTACTTCAAGCAGTATCACCAAAATTTAACGCATTTTACAGGATTACAAGACCCCTAAATTAAATTACGTAACGAAAACACGTGCCACAGCCAGCGACTGTAGAAAAGGCCACAGCGCGCTGAACCTCCACATGAAACAGGAGACGTTCATCAAACAAAATCGGTAAACGACATAGAAATGTTCAACGCATCGAGTGGAAAATAAGACTAACTGTTTTAAAAACAAGTGCCTATTTGCGCATTTTCACTAGACACACCGAAACCAACCCGTGTTGATGGCCTTTGGAACGCTAACAGTTAGCACGCTAATAGCCGTGAGCTCAAACAAACTATGACGGTGAGAATGTAGTATTTCACAAGTAAAACAGAATGTTAGCTACAATTAAAAACACGGTAAAGGCATTTAAAAGTCAACACTTTTAGTCCCTAACGTCACCTTCGGGTTAGAGGAGCTAATGGGCCCAGTCAGCCTAAGCTAATGAGAAGCAGCCCATTACTAAAAGGATACACGTTGAGTCTTTGACCCATATCCTGGATCAGGTTCGCCGCTTGTTGCCGGTAGGAGAGTTCTCGGTCTGGTTCTACTCCAGAACGGCGGGACGGCGTGTTTTCCAGTTGCTCCCGTGTGAAATACCATTTCGACGAAGAGCCCCGGCATACCGCCATTACTCTGTAAAGATCACTTCAGCGTCAAGAAAGCGGAAGTGACGTTGGATCTGCCCGAGAAACAAGGCACGATTTAGATCTTTACTGCCACCTACTGTCGAATATCACTCATTGTAGTTCTCATTAAAATGTGGTTTTACCAAAAAATACATATTTTATTAGCATATTTTCGTAAATATGCTAGAAATAATATGGATAATGTCATCTAAATATAAATGTTAAAGTTTAAAAAATTACCTACCCATCAAGAGACAGCAATTAATTCAGAAAGCATAAAAAATAAGTCAGCTTTTTCCTCTTTCCTTCTCTTTAAATACAACCTTTAGCTGGATGCACTTTATTATATATCATTTTATTACTGGGCATAATAAAGAGAGGAAGATGCTTTGTAAATAGTAGCCAATTAAGAACAACTTTATTATTTATCACGATTTCTTGATTTATCATTTGAAATCATGGTATACAATATTAAAATACAATTCTTAAAAAGTACAATTAAAATAACAAATGCATTATCAACCTACATAATTCCTTTCAGAAAAACAGCTATACAGATATTATATTTAACAGAAGAAATAAAATTTGATGGATCTTCTTAGCAGTGTTCTGCAGAAATGTCATACTCTTAAATCAGTGATAGGTGGCGCTGTTGTTTTCCCGTGCTATTTCATAAGAACTGTTCTTGTTTCAGACCCAAGAATTCCAGAGCATTTCCAGCAAGCAGTTTGTCCTGCAAAATAAAGACAACAGAGAAAACTTGATGATCTCTGTTTTACCTCTGTTTTTAAATTTTTTATTGATTTACATTTCTTTACATGGCTGTGTTTGGTAGAGTTCAGTTTAAATATTGTGACTAAATAGCGTTAAAAAACATTTTTAATACCTTAAGAGTGACATCAAAGTCATCCATTGACTCAATTAGTGATCCAGGCTGCAGCTCACCAAGTGGGAATGGATAATCTGTTCCCAGCATCACTTTGTCCTGGAAAGTGAATTCAGAATCTGAGCAGCGTAGCACTTGAATGAAACCAAGTCAGGTTCAAGTAAATCCACTTAAACAATAAAGTGTTTCACATCTACCCTCCACACTCCTTTTAAGCCCTTTCACTGTAAAACACGTTTCGTGTGCTGATTAAATTACAAATTCAAGCTCACTTTTCCAATAACGTCGACCAGCAGCTTCAGGGAGATCGGATCATGAACCAAGGAGTCGGTGTAGAAGGAACCAAGGTAGTTACGTGGACTGATCTGATTGTTGACCGCACACAAGTCAGGGCGAACTTTGTGGCCATGTTCAATTCTGCCAACAGTGAATGGAAAAGAGCCACCTATAAACAGATGGACATAGATAAAAAAATGACTAACAAGAATACTCCAACAAAAACAAATACAAAAAACACGGAAAACCAAATTTTTCTTTACCTCCGTGAGCAAAACAGACCTTCAGTTTAGGAAATCTCTCAAAGATGCCTCCAAAAATCATCGAGCAAATAGCCATCGTTGTCTCAGTTGGCATGCCTTCAGGATGGGAAAGACAAAATGAAGAAATAACTATATTTAATTATATGAGGTTGTACGATTAACAGTGGGAATGAGTTAAATAGTCCCAGTTCATTTTTAAAAGTTTGATTCATCACACTAGGAAGTGACTTGGCTGCTTTTTTGGCTTCTTTTGCTGAATATTTTCGGTTTCTGTTCCATCTCCCTCACCTACCAGCCAGGGAAGCCAATACTTAGCCATCCTTCCATCTGTCTGCATGTCCCATGGGTGGACAAATATGGAGCAGCCCAGCTCTTCAGCTGCCTGCATGGTAAACAAAAAACAGCTCTAAACAAGCCAATCACAAGCTTAAAAGATCATACAATCATCAGGATCATTGTTTATGCCATGTGTTCTGATGGGGGATCTCTCACAGCGTAGAAAGGGAAGAGTTCAGAGTCGTTGAGGTCCCAGTTGTTGATGTGCGACCCAATCTGCACGCCAGGGAAGCCTAGCTCCTTCACACAGCGTGTCATTTCCATCACGGCCAAATCAGGAGCCTGCATGGGCAGCGTGCCGAGGCCCACGAACCTCTTTGGGTGGCTGTGCACCGTCTGGGCCAGATCGTCATTCAAAAGGACACAGAGATCCAGTGTGTCATGAGGTTTGGCCTGCAGTCAAAAATCATAGTAACACAGGAACAAATACACAAATTATACAGTTTTGGATGTGCAGCTCTGTACAGCCTGCTGTGGTTTTAGGATCAGCAATAAAACACCTGCTTGTGACTGAAGAAGTGAACTCTTACCCAGTAACTGAACATCACAGGTACTGTTGAGAGGGCCTGAACTGTGACACCTGCAGACCACAAACAAAGCGTCGGCTAAAATTAAACCATAATAAGTGTCATATCTGTTGAGCCTGTTCACATACCGTGCTGATCCATGTCTTGTATGCGCGCACTTGCATCCCAGCAGTTTTCCTGAATGACCCGGAAAAGCTTCCCGTCCTTCATCATCTTTGCCTCTCCCTGGAACAACAGCATCAGCATCACTCACTGCCGTAACAAACTTAAAAAAGTAAATTTTATTGTGACTTTGTAGTCACTTTGTCTTAGTTTGGCTCCTTTCAGGGTTTAAATACGTCCACAAGGGGGCAGCAGGCAATCGATTCTTAAAGCCATTCTATGCAACTTTTTCATATTTTTAAATCATGTTCTTGAGCCAGTATGTCCTAATATGACCCTTTACAGGGTTAATGAAAGTCACTCAGACCCCCACCGCCCTCTGTTGCCAGAATACCACACTTGCAACTTTAGAGTGGCGATCCGGTCTCTGTTGGACTTAGTAAAGTGGAGCTGACATGCCTGGAGCTGCAGTCTGCTTCCAGCATGTTTCCTGCATGTTTTAGATCATGAACACAGCTGATTTGTTTGATTTAGTGATGCACCGCTACTGTAGACACTAATGAAGGCTGAGGAGACATTTCAGCTGTTAAAGTCGATGTCCACATTATTTCTTTTATCTGATGGCACCATCAGGTGGCTGACAAGCGTATCACACCAAAACGTTGTTACATTTCTGTATTTACCGCCGAAAAGAATGCCTCTCGTTCATGAATGTGCTCCTCTAGCCCAGAGGTTCCCAAACAAGGGAGTCCCCACAAGACTGCAGAGGGTCCCCACAATTTTGTCTTTGGGTTGTGAGGTTAGCAAGATTTATAAATCCCAATAACACACCCTACAGTATAATCAGAACTCCATATAAAAGTTAAACTCTGTATGTCTGTATAAAGTTTGTAAATGATCACATTTAATGTGTTTATGTGTGTAGGACAGGCCTATTCAAATGGCGGCCCGCGGGCCACATCCGGCCCGAGGGCCCTCACCAGCTGGCCCACCTGACCCTATCCCCCAACCACCAACAGAAAAAACCCAGTTGAAAAACAGTTTTTGCATGCAAGTTTCAAAATTCCCACACTGATATTGCACTTGAACGCAACACCATCTTAGCAATCACAGACATATATACGTAGACACCCTGTGGACTGGCGCTGCCTATTGGAGCTGCTGTAGTGTGGCGTCTACGTATTCATGTCTATGTTAGCAGTGACCCAGCCCTGCCTGAATGATTCACCTGCAAGAAGATTTCACTGTCTGGTCAGATATGCAAAATTGACAGGGAAAATAGGCGATTTAATCCAACTTGGATGGACAAATATGTGTTTATTTTGCATAGCTGCTATGCTATTATTGTTAATTTTCATTTAGTAGTTGCGATTGAGTTAATGCAGGTTAAAAACCATAAAAATGTTTGTATTACCAGCTCTGAAACTGCTGAATTGATGCAGATCATTAAAACAATAAAAAGACGTTGTGCATTGCTGTTATTTTTAGTTGTCAAAATATTAAAATTTAATATTTAAATGTCAGTAAAATACATAATAAAGATTTGGGTATCTGGCCCAAAGCTGATCCACGAGTTTGAAATGTGGCCCAGTAGAGAAAGTAAATGAATAGGCCTAGTGTAGGAGATGGAGTTGGGGGTCCTGGCTTGTCTTGGACACGGGCAATGGGGTCCTCAAAGAAAACGAACTAGCCAACAAACATAGCTAAAAAACATTGTTTTACAATTATTATGCTCATGTTATGTTGTGTATTCTTATTTTTATATTTTAAAGACTTACCTGTCTGTGAGAAAGATCACCAAGTCTGCATCAACCAAGGTACGTCCTTAAAAGCTCGAGCACGCTCTGTGACTGACGTCTGTGCGTAAGCGGTAGTCCAACGCTTTTGGTTAATGCTGAACGGCGCTCAGTTCAAACTGCATTGATCGCACTGGACGCGTGATTTGGAATCGTAGGGTGGCCAAGGAAGATCCCGCCTTTCTCGCCTCTGATTGGCTAGAAGGGCTCTCCTACGATTGGCTATTTCATTTAGCAGCAAGCCGTCTTCCCTCGCTAAGTGCAGACTGTCCTGCCACCAACAGAACAGCTGTTTTGTATAGAAAATGCGAATTTAGTGATATAATAACCATTTTGCTCTGTTTTGAAAAAGTTTTTTTCATACTGTTGGATTGACTTTATATCTGAGTATACATAGGGTATGTGTGTGACTTAACTGGGTATGAAATATAATAAAACTGCCCTATTGTGCCCAGCTGTGTGCAGCAGGTCTGTTTCTCTTCTAGAATAATGAAAACTGGTGAAAAATAGGTCTAAATCATAATCAGCTTTGAATTAAATTTCAATTAAATTATACACATTTAAACAGATGATGAGACGTGTACTAACTTGCAAACAGTGTTAACCTATGAAAGTGAATTTCTTTTGACGTTTTTCAGGTTCCTTTATAAAAGAAACTGAAGCTGGTTTGTTGTAAAACAGGACAGAATGGTTATTATAGAGCTAAGTTCACATGTTCTTAAAAAATACTCCTCAAGATCTGGCTGCAGACATAAAAACCCTGCAGCGAGGGAAGACGGTTTGCTGTTACATGAAAGCCAATCGTAGGAGAGCCCTTCCAGCCAATCAGAGGTGAAAAAGGCGGGACCTTCCTTGGCCATCCTACAATTCCAAAACATGCCTCCTGGACAGGGAGGCGGGCTAAGCAAAAAAAAAAAAAGACGTAGTGCCTACATTATATCACAGGACATGATAAGACAATCACTTTTATGGATTTCTGAAAAATCATACATAATTCCTGAAAGGGGAAAACTCTGGATTGCCGCTTTAAGGTGTTAAAAAGACGAACGCACAGCGAGGAGATAAGTTTCACTTTTGGTTTCACTAACGGACACTAGGGGGTGCTAAAAGCAAGCCAAACTGAATAGTATCCCTTTAATAAAACATGCTCTTTTTTATACACCCTTGTTTCAGAACTTTTTTTTTTCAAGTTAAGTAAAATCTTCATAAGTTTCTATACATCATCAATTAACTTCCTCCTCTGCAGCTCTTGGGTTTTACTAGTCACTCAACAGTTTATTTATTAGTCATGTGTTTTAATGAATCACTCAGTGACGCAGCGGTGCCGTGCACGGTCACATGTGCACCATCCTTGTAATTTGGGTTGTGTGCTGCCAGTGTGATCCTGCTGTGAGCTCAGCAAAGCAAACATAACAAAACTGTCCCTGTGTCCTTGTTTCTACTGTAAAAAGAAGCAACTCACTTTGCAGTGATGGTGAAGCTGGACAAACCCTCCGTATCCATATCTCTGCAAGACACAAAAATCACCCCAATGAAATTCTGGTTGTATTTTATCTTGACAAAAGATGTGCATGTAAGTTATCACTCATGCACCTTCTTTAGCAGATTGTTCCTTCTATAAGTCTGACATCTGCTCTAAATCTACAAATAACTACTAACTAAAGCTTTTTGAGGCATTTGCATTTAAATAAAACTGTAAGTGATCTTTGTTAAAGGAAAGTAAAGCTTGAATTTGACGTCTGAGCAGCTCAGCTGTTTCAAAATATGGTTTCCAGAATGCAATAAAGGGAATGTGGATAAATAGTTGATTACATTTTCATGTTAAATTCAAGGTCCTGAGCTACGTTCCACAGCTTGAATCTAAATGTCTGTATTACAAACAGTTTGATGTTATGTACTTCTTAAAGAAAGAAACTGGTATCAAAAGTAGAATGAGATAAAAGACATTAGCGCTCCATCCATCTGTCCAACAGAGCAACAAAGACATATAAAAGGTGGAACAAACAGACCGAAGCCAAGGATTATTGATTAAAGTTTAACCATCCATGGAGACAGCCAGATTTACAGAGTGAGCTGTTAATCTTCTTGCTGACACGTCTGTGAAAACAGTAGATCCATTTTATGTTCCTGTCATTAAATTCAACCCGTTTTCCAAAGAAGTAACTCAGACACAGAGGTGTTTAAACAACATAAACCCTCAGCCGTTTACGAGCCGGGCAAATCCGCTCAGGGGTGAGCCGTCGGGTTGTAAAAGACTCGTCTCAAACTCGTGTCTCAGAGTTCCTACCTGCTTCAAGTCGGGCCATTTCTTTGGTAAAATATGATTGTGAATGTCAACCTTCATCCTGTCAGGTTGGAAAAGGCTGCAGCTCGAGGTTTTTTGCAGTAGCTGTGTGAAAACTCCCTGCTCCTGGTTTGGAATCAGCGACCCGCAGGTGAATGACTTCTAGGACAAGCTGGTCATTTATTATCTAACATATCTATAAAACCAGAGGGAAGTCTAAATGTTCGCAAGGCTTGGCTATTCGGGGGGTGTGGGTGTGGCTTTAATTGCTTTAATCTGAGATAATTAATCCAACTGGAGCAGAATTAAGATTTTATGAGTGTATATGTGATGGGATTGGGACTGTGTGGATTGTTTTTTGCGTCTTCTTTAAGGATTTCTTCAGAAATATTGACATTTTTAAATATTAATGTGTGAATATTAATATTTCTGTTGTGTTCTAACTTCATACCCCATTCTAGTTGTCAATAATCAGCTCAATTCAACAAAAATATTTAAAGAAAAACTTTTTCTTACAAAACAACGGCAGCACTTTAAAATAAGGGTCCCTTTATTAATGTTACTTAGTGCATTATTAAGCATGAATAAACTATTAAATAAAGTATTAACAACTGCTTAATATTAAAGTTAATATTATTAAGTAATACATTACTAAGCAGACCCCCCTGGCCCTTCATCCTAACCTTAAGGACACTTAATAGGTAACAAGATCACATATGTTTATAGGATCCTTTGTTTATTAATGCTTAATAATGCACTAAGTAACGTTAATAAAGGGACCCTTATTATAAAGTGGCACCAAAACAACTCTAGTTATAAAATAGGAGCAACAACAGACGTTCCAGCAGCACACATAGGTGGGCCCCATATGGGATCTATATGGGCAAGCCATATAGGTCCTAACAGGGTTTGTCCGTGGTTTCTACGGTGGCTCGATGGGGGTTTGCCCAGAATGATTTTTGCCCACATAGATTTTAACGGGCCCTACATGGGTTTTCATAGGGTTTGACTCAAACACAGACAAACCCCCGTGGGGCCACCATGTAAACCACAGACAAACCCTGTTGGGACCCATATGGGGCCAACCTATGTGTGCTGGCTGAAACCGTTACTTTATAGTAATTTTATAGCTTTTCCCTTTAGATTATGTAAGTGAAATTTATTTATTTATTTTATTTAACCCTTATTTAACCAGGGAAATCCTTTGAGATTGAGTCTCTTTTGCGAAGGTGCCCTGGCCAAGAAGGCCGCCATAAAAATAATGCTTCAAGTCGGGAAATAATTCTAATCTTACACAATCTAGATTACAACTTTGCATAAAACATCTGATGTAACTTTTGTGACATCAGTCTGCTGCCTCATGGTGATCTGACTCTATCTTCACATCACTGATCTCTATCGATCTGAGCAGAACCAAACAGAGCGAGGTGTTGTCTGGAAGAACTTTATGCTGCTGCTTCATCAGAGGGTTTTTGTGGTTATTTCATGTGTTCGTTCCTACAGAGAGGGCCATTGACTTCACCAAGCTGCAAAATTATCCTGCAAACAATAATGACTTTATTATGAGTAAAGGTTCATTTTGATGCCGTGTCAAAGAGCAGCTTATTTAACTGGAGTTGTCATGGAGCAAGAAAGTGAACTGAAGGTTATCAAAAACAAAAAACAAAACATCATTAATCTGGAAAACTAAAAAATAATCAACTAAAAGATACATTTTAAAGTTTTTTTGAAGAAGAAAGTTTTTGTTTTGCATAGCAAAAAAAGCACAATTTTAAGCACAATTAAAAAAATAAAATTGAAATAAAAACATAAAAATGTAGAAAGGCCAGATCAGGTCACAATTTTTGCCGCCTCATAAATGTTTTGCCTTTTGTATGTCACTTAATTCTTGGAGATATTCCAGATAAGCCTAATTCACAAGTGGGGCTGCATTCCATTTAGAATGTTGTTCACTATCATGCACTGCTTAGGAAATGGAATGCAGCCCTCATTTAATCAACCTGTGCCTTTTCCTGCTTTTGCAAATTGTATTTGAAATGGAAACAAAGTCTAACAAGAAAAAATGTTTTTCTGCACAATATGCAAAAAACTATTTTATCCCTAAACAAGTATAGGCTATGAACGTAAACCAGAAAGGAGCTCTAAAACATGTTCCTTCTGTTCTTATGACTTTAAATTTTTAATAAGGTTTCCTTGAGTTTCTAGTCAAACTTGGTTTTATTGGATTTTATTAGGTTTTTTTTACTTAGCTTGTTCTTCTTTAAGCATATCTTGTCTTCCTTTTATCTTAGTTTTTATCTTGTTCCTGTTTTATTGTTCTTGTTGAGTTAGTGTACAGCACCTTGGGCCTCTGCAAGGGTGGTGGTGGTGGTGATGATGATGATGATTTTTTCTGATAACAGGGACCTCTCCATTCAACACCCACTCAAAGCAGCTCCTTGGTTGGCTGTCTGCTTCCTGCTGCTTCATAGTTTGAGGCTCCTGTTTGCGTTGACAGATGATCCCACCTGGTTTACACTCTGCAGTTAATTCATCCACTGAAAGCTCCTGACCTACATAACAAACAGACTGATCACTGATCTGATCTTTTATTAAGGATTGTGTGTCCCGTTCTGTACCAGTTAGAGCCTCCTAATGTGATTAAAATGACAAAGTAATGGACTATTGATTCTGAAGAGGGAGCTCTTGTTTACACAGGAAGGTAAACAATGCGTGTGTGTGTGTGTGTGTGTGTGTGTGTGTGTGTGTGTGTGTGTGTGTGTGTGTGTGTGTGTGTGTGTGTGTGTGTGTGTGTGTGTGTGTGTACTTTATGGGGTGAGGTGGGAATCAGATGCTGAGTTATGAGAGGAGGAGAGAAGGAGGAAAGGGGAGGAGGGAGAATAACTTGCTGGCACCGCCTGCCAGCAGATCTGAGATTTATCGCATCCTCACATCAGCCCCTAAATTACTGCTTCACTTGGGGAAGGAATACTGGTGGGAATCTTGTTGCTGACACCCAGGAGGGAGTTACATGTCCACTGATGCTTCGGAGATAAAAATCTTTTATCTCGCATCTCTCCTTATCGCCATCTCATCTCTGCGCCCCCTCCTCTCTGCGCAACTGAGCCAACACCGGTGGCTGCCTGGACGCGCTGGATGGCTGCTGCACTTAACGAGCCGGTGGGAGAATTCCTCTTTTCTTTATAAAACCAAACCCCCGTTGACCCCATCCTCTACCTTCTGAGACCGAACACAAAACAGCAGCATCAACAATGGCTGACCAGGTGACCCAGGAGGTCTGCCCTGTCCCAGAACCGACGGTTGTGGATCCCTGCCCGGCCACAGTGCGGAACGGCCAGTGCGCCGCGGATGGCTTCACCAACCACCACCAGCAGCCAGCCAAGACCCCCACTGAGCCCGAGTCGTTCACGGGCAACCAGGAGATGAAAATCACTGATAACGTGGACGGAGAAGGTAACTTTAGAATTTTGTTTGGATTTAAGCTGTTTTAAAAAGTTCTGGATGGGTTATGCGCTTTGGGGCGGGATGCCCGTGCGCGCGCGCGCGCGTGTGTCAGGTGTGACGGAGACAGGATGGTTATTTTTATCCACGCCAGATATTTTCGGTCTGCTCATTGAATAATGTATGATAGTCATGCATCAGCGGGATTCATGGTGTAATTACAAAGTTTTACTTCATTCATTCATTCATTCTGGATGCATGCATTCTTCATCTTAAATCAGAGAGACAAGGCCTGCGCTAAGGCTGGGTTCTGGTACCAGACCCCTGCATAACAAACCCTTAAATGTGCATTTTTTGAATGCACATGTTTGATCCTTTTATCCATCATCTAATATATAAAATCCAAGAAACAAATCATTTTAATGAATTTAAGGCCATAGAAAACACCATTGAAAATCTTTATATATAGACTTCAGAAGAAAAACACTCATTTAATACACATCTGTCCCATTTGCAGGGGTTTTCGCAGGTTTAAGTGTGCATATGCTTGATTTTTACCTCCTGCAAGACTTTGAATATTTCTTATGTGAAATGTGGTCTGCAACCTGCATGATGTAACAATAAAAATGGTTCAACAGAGGCTAATTGTTGGCTCATGAAAAACCTTCAGGAAACAAAAGGGTAATCATCCAGATTGCAGAAACAAATATTTTGTTTTGGACTAAAACTGTTGCATCGTTTAAACCAGTGGTTCTCAACGTTGGGGTCAGGACCTCACTGTGGGTCACCAAGAACTACACTGGGGGTCTTAGATGATTTCTAGAAATTTAAATAAAATTTAAAAATAGTTGCTGAAGCTATATTTTATTTTAGCATAATTGTAACAGAAAACTCAACTAAATGGCCATAAATGGAAATAAGTGAACAAGAAATAATGTTTATCGTTATTCCCTGAAATCAGAGATATTTGGGGTTCTTGACAATTGCTAATTTGTGGTTTTGACACTGAAAGGTTTGGGAACGACTGCTTTAGATGAATAAAAATGAAGGTTTTCTGCAAAAGAATGAATAAAGGTTCAGATGTAAGACTATGTCTGAATTTCATTTTAAAGCTTATCTAATTCAATGAAACTATTTTTATTGCTGCCCACACTGCCAAACAATCTAAAAACCAACTTTATAAACAAACAATAAAAAATCCACAATAAGGAAAGGAATAGGAAGAACCGAGTCATCTGTTGTGCATCCTGTAGTGCATCATTTCCACAAAGCACAACGTTGTCACTCAGCCGATTCTGCAAGGCCAGCTTGTAATGTGTAAGCACACACTGATGTGGCACTAAGCCGCCTCTGTTCTGTCTGCATACACAACCTCAGAGGAGCAGTGGCTCTAAGCACCATCGCTGTAAGGAGTGACAGAGGGGAAGACGTGCTGCAAAAATCAAGCATTTAAAAACAACCAAACACAAACACGAGTCATGCATTTGAATATCCATCCATCTATGTTCTTGCTTCTGTTTCAGGATAACTTTTGATCGTTCTAAGAAGATTTTAATAATAATTCAGAAATATTTTATTCAGGATTTAAAGAAAACTTTACTTTCTGTATTTGGGGATTCGGTCAAAAAAAGAAAAGCTGAGGCTTGAATTTATTTCTGGAAAAGAAAAGTGTGACAAAGACAAATGTCAGGACACACACACACACACGCACACACACACGCACACACACACACACACACACACACACACTCTCTCTCTCTCACACACACACACACACACACGCAGGCTGGTTAGTTTAGCTTCTTACAAAGTTTATTTCCTCTCAGTGGCTTATATAAATTTGTGGTACACCACAAAATTAGTTAACTATTTATATTTTCTCAAATATCATCAATAAGTCTTGTATTTCAAGAGATCCATGGAATACTAAGTGCAATTTATTCAATATTTCATTACATAATTAAGAATGCAGACAGTGTCTGGATGTTCAAGAGCTTCAGTCAACATTTGTATTTTGTTTGTGAAAAATCATGACTCATCACTTTTATTGTGGAATAATCATCCTTCAGTCGCAGGAACATGTTTCAAGTTGATGGTTTTATGGAATGTTTTTTTATAAATTAATAAAAGACAAACTTTTATTCATTTTTTCATCACAAATATACAAAAGAACCAGGATGAATGCATAGATGAACTATCATGCACGTATTTCACACTTCATGGAACGTTATGCTGACTTCAGGACAGCCAATGTCTGAACTTTAACCAACTTTACATATTGAAGCCCCCACCCACCCCCCAAAAAAGGATGACGTTCATAATTTGACTGCTTAAAAACAGTTTCATGCTGTAATTTCTGATTTGTTTTGCTCAGCCAGGAGGAGCTACTATTGGTTTCAAGTTCTCTTTATGAACATGTGATGCTCTTTGGTGGCTTTTTTTGTAAATTTGAACAGAAATCAATTTAGTCGACAGTGACTGAATCTAATGGACACAGTTGATGTGCAAAGGATGATGCTCTTGTTTTGATGCCCCAATCAGCACATTAGAGGGCAAACTGGTGAAAGGACGCATTAAACAAATGAATAAAAGCCCTAAACAATAATAAAGAAGAATAAAAGTCCAGAAGACTGGTCCTAAACCTGGGGTGCCATGGCTAAACTTTGGTGTCCAAATTCCTCCTGCAGCAGGCAGTCTCTTTCACAATCCATATCACTTCAGAAACACAAGAGAGCCACCAAATTAAGTAAATAAAACCACTACAAACACAAAATATCAACAAAAACAACATAAAAAGTCATGGTGTCCTTGTCCTGCTCAGCCTGGTGTTTCCTCAGGGGGCAATCCTGTGGTACCCTAGTGGCTTTGCATCACCTGCTTGGCCAAAACAGCACCTATATTGTCTTCTGCACACCTGTCTCCACTTAAGCAGGTTTTCCAAGGGCACTACTCAGCCTAAAACAGCTCTGTACAGGATGGGTTAACTCAGCTCATCTGAGTGTAGTTGTGTTCCGCTGCCAGCTCCGTGACAGAAAGTGGGTGTGGCCCTCATATGTGTGGGAGGAGGAGGAGTGGGGGGGGGGTGTCTCTACCCGACACAAAAATAGCACGAGGTGATCAGTAAACAGTGTGAGGTGATCTGTATGTTACACAGAAACACAACTCAGCAGAAAAATTATGGTGTTGTAGGACATTTTGTTCAGTTTTATGACTTTTTGTCAAACTCTGAACCAGGAATTGACTGCAGGCAGTGAAGCATAAGGCAAAAAACTCCAGAGCAACCAGTGACTCCGCCCCCTAGCCAATCAGTGACTTAGCCTTGCTAGGGACCTCAACGGAGCAGGGACTAAAAATTGGGGAAAAGTAGAGGGAAAATACCAACCCGTGCTCTTGGAAAAGGTGGTCAGGCTGAGCTTCCCTACACTGTGTCATGGGCTCGACACACGGGAGGCGACATCGCCTCTCCTCCATTCATTTTCAATGAGACAAGCGCAACAAAGCGATAATCGCGGGTCTCCCTCCTGCTAAGCGAAAACGCAAAAACATACATGTGAAATTTTGCGCTCGTGCATGTGTCGTGCACACGTGAGCCAGCAACGCGATCCCAGAAAGCTGAAAAGTTTTCAACTTTTCATCGCTGTCACTCGGACAAGGACCAATCAGGGGAGGTTTCATTGACTGACCAATGAGCGGACAGGATGCTTCTCAGTACATCTCCGGGAAAACATGGAGGAAAAGTTAATACTTGCCGTGTCTGATGTCCCAGAGCTTTACAAGACTTCACTTAACTCTAGCAAAACCTTGTGAGACTTCATATTTACCGCTTTTTCAACTCTGAACTGCTTTAATGACCCAAAATTCCCTCCAATCTGACGGCCAATCAAAACAACGGAAGACTCGCTATTCACCCTGGAACAGAGGCGTCGCTGCCGCTTGTCGCCTCCCGTATGTCAGGTTATAAAAGCGATAGCGATGAGTTTCGCTGATCGCGGTCGTTTGTCGCCTCCCGTGTGTCGAGCCCATTACTCTGAGTAGTTCCCTTGGAAAACCAACTTTCCTATATCCCACTGGAGACAGGTGGCAACCAGTCCCACATGGATTTGTCACCCTGTGACATTTGGATGTCAGTGCTAGTTCTGGGAGTTGTTTTTGTTTGAATTCAAGATGTCTATGAAGGATTGTCTATTTTCTGTTCTGAAGGATGAACTAAAGAGCAAATTGAATGAAGACACATATGAAAAGGTGTTATATGGGAATTTCGCCCAAAATTGTGACATACTTTAATTTTTCTAATCTGATGTTGAGCCCTTAGAAAATTGAAGGAGATGTGTAAAAGTCTGGTTATATCTGCAGCACAAACATATATTATTTGATTTGTTTTGATTGAAATCAGCCTCTAAAGCAATATGTCATCCTTTCATAAAAACATGCAATTGATGCGCCCGAGTGCCGTGGGTGTGTGGCTCAGCAACAATGACACTGAGTGATGGAAGTAATGAGAAAATGTTGGAGACTCAGCTGTGGAAC
>SSNS01000658.1:127030-164530 GCA_006937985.1 Aphyosemion australe
AGATGGGTGAGTCCATGAATGTTAAGTGACAGTGTGACGTAGATCTGTCAGGATTTTCTAATCCTAGAGTTTCACCGTCTATTTTCTATCAGACGCTAATGCAGGAGATAGGTGGAGGAGACTGTTTTCATATTCAGCCTATATGAAAAAACTCAGAGTGACCGCTTATAATCACAAATAATAATTAAAAAAATTTTCAGTGTTCCACACTTATGTTGTTTTTTTTACGTTCCCAGTAAAAACACTTATTTATGGCAGCCTATAAAGAGTTAATTAGCAAAAACTGGAAAATACCATTTTTTTTTATCAAAATCACCAAACTTTGACTGATATCACTGGAAGATAAAGATTTTGAGAATTTATAAAAACAGAGTTGTTTGCTTTTGCAGGTGAACTCTTCATAAACCATCAGTTTACAAACAAAAGCATATTATAATGTCGCGTAAACCCATGATTTCCTAAAATAGCATCTGACTTTACTCGTGTAGTCACAACTGCATCCTTGAGAGGATGAGTCAAGGCAGCGACGAAGGACATTACAATATTAATGCGACACTTCCTTGTTCTGTTGCCACACAGCGTGGTGTTGAGGAATGTTACTCGTTTTAAAAAAGAGAAGTGAAACAGGGACCAGGGAGAGACAGATGGACACAAAGGACCGAAGCTTTTGAGAGGAACCATTCCACCTGAGCAGGCCGGGTCCTGGCACGAAGCGTCAGAGATTTAGTGCAGCGATGGCTCAACTTTAAAGAGCATCAGCATTCTGTTTCCTCCTGCTTGTGCCCTAGTTTCTCTGCTTTGAGTCTCTCCACCCTCCATCTTTTACATCCTCTAAAATATGTTCTCCCTTCTGTTTCAATACAAACTCAGATCCTTTTCAATATAGGCTGGACGTATGACTTTACAAGCCGTCTTGTGTCATTTGTGCAGGAGGAGGGGACACTCATATTCATGTTTTACTTGCACTCTCTTATATCCTTTGTTTTCATTTTCCTCCTGCACAGATCCTCTGCTGCTCTGTGAACTTCTGATGGATTTTAACAATTCAGAGGGGATGAGGGGGTTCAACCCGGTCCCACTTCTGCTCCACTTTCTGTTTATCCCTGGCTGTGTTAGATTCAAACCTTTCTGACGGAGCTGCCTTTTCCTCATTCGCCTATGAGAGTAGAACACGCTTTACCAGATACATCAGGCTCAGACGGAGCAGAGACCACACAGCTATATGTTGGTTAGTGAAGGGATCTGCAGGGTTGTGCTCTGAGATAAAAAAATTGTTTAATCTGGGGATGTTCTGCATTAGGGGTGTGCAAAGCAGCCAGTACTTGTATCTGTATTTGTTGAGGGGGGGAAAGTATTTGTATGCGTACATGTATTTGAGTAAAACACAAAATAGGTGCAAAAATCCTCTTTTTTTGTACTTTTACACTATAACATAAATTAGAAGTGCAATAAAAAAAATGGATTTATACACCTATTTTGAGTTTTACTCGAATACAAATACTTTCCCCCCTCATCAAATACAGATACAAATACTGGCTGCTTTGCACACCCCTATTCTGCATGTAACGTGTGTGTGTGTGTGTGTGTGTGTTTAAATCCCAAATGCGTTCCTCTCTTGTACAAGTTGTTCCAGACGTGTTTGTTAGGGTTAGGGTTAGAATTTAGGATTAGGGTTAGGATTAGGCTCTCTTAGACCAAGTTCAAAGAGAAACTGTTTTTCCCACATATGATTGGTCACTCTGAGCTCAACATGCAAGCTAAACGTGAAAATAGTCTTTCCCAGATTTTCTGCATTATCTACTGATAGAAAATAGGTGAAAATGCTCGGATTAGAAAAGCCAGTGAATATTGCACGTTATAATGTCAAATTAACCCATCTTGGCTCATGGCGGGGGAAAGCTGTTGGTGGTGTATCGTCCAGGAAACAGCAGAGCACGTTTCAGCTACTAGAAGCTAACCGTTAGCATTAGCAACTCCACCACATGGCAGAACTCCTTCAGGCTTGTGTTATTTGTGGAGATAAAACAGCGTTGCAGAGCAAACAGAGTCAGTGGTAGAGTTGCGTTGCTGTTAGCCAATCAGAGGCCAGATGTCTGAATATCAGTGAATAAGACCCCATAACTACCAATTTTCTGCTCCTCTCTACTCTGGCTCACTTCTAGTTCCTGAAACAGGAGTGCCAGAGCTTTCTTCCCACATTGATGGAGTCACAAGGCATTCATTTATATTAGTGACCACTGCAAATGTGTTGAAAAAAAGAGTGAACTTGGTCATTAGCAGTTTTAATTTTGAAGGAGCTAAAGTAGATGTATAAAAAACAAGTAGAGCTGGTTTTGTGCATTTTACATGAATCCAATAATGCAGGATGCGAGCATTTTTTGAAAAAGGCCATACAATTTTGTTTTCTTTGTTATAACATTGACAAAATTTTTTTTTAAAGCTACATTTTGCAGACATACCGTAGTGTCGTCACATGTCCAATGTCAATTCTGAAATGCCATATTTTATGTTTCTTTACTTTAAATGCAAATCTTTACAGAAGATAAAAACGTTTTTTTTTAATTTTAATTCCTTAATTTGGTTTCTATGGGTGCCACAAAATAAAAAACAAAAGCAAAAATACATAATAATAAAATCATAAAAAAGTAGTTAAGTTATTTATTTTCTCTATTTGTCCATGGATGTCAGTGCTTCTGAGGAAACACTGAAACCTAACTAACCACACCTGGGGCCTGGCCTTGGGGTCTCAGCCAATCATGGCATTGTTTTTAAAGCAGTATGGACACATCCAAGTCCTTCCTTCCTTCCTTCCTTCCTTCCTTCCTTCCTTCCTTCCTTCCTTCCTTCCTTCCTTCCTTCCTTCCTTCCTGCCTGCCTGCCTGCCTGCCTGCCTGCCTGCCTGCCTGCCTGCCTGCCTGCCTACCCTACCCTACCTACGTACGTATCTATCTTATTTCATTATGTGCATCTGCAAAATCTTCAAGGTGTGCATGTTTATAGCTGCCCCAAAGCCTGATTTAGAGATGGACTGCACATCAACAGCACAGATTTTCAAATAGTCTTGCAGGGCTTGTAGCTTTGTGCTTTAGGTCTCTTCACTAATAGGCTGCCACACCATCCATCAGCAGTGGTGCGAGCAACGATCCGTTGTTGAGCAAGGAGAGGAGCAGGAATAAAGCTCAAAATAAGAAAAGAGATGAAAAACGATAGAAAGGAAACCTGGAGGTGGTGGAAGAGTTTGGGGATGAAAACAGGATAACAGCAGTAGGAAGGATGCTCGGAGAAGTTAAAGCTAAAAGTAAAAGCTAAAAAGGAAGTAAATAAAAGTTTTCCTCCTGTCTCTTTCTCTCCTCCTCCTCTGTTACTCTCTTTTCGTTCTTCCTGTTCCTGCAGCAACGCTACAAATTTAACCCAGATACATATAATAAAAATCTTAACCTAGTTGTAAATGAACCATATTTTCTGGATACTTACGTGCATCACATACTCTCTCACTCTAGAGGAAGCTTATGATAATTTATCTTTAACATAATGATTGCCTAGCTTAAATGAGGTGAGATGGACACAATTATAACCTGTTTTTAGTCATTTTTCAATGCTTTTATGGTCATTTGGGCCCAGTTTAGAGCTACTCCATGCAAAGTAAATGCACCAAACACCATTAAACAGCAAACTGAATAATGTGAAGGTTTTTTTTCCCCCTATTGAACAAAGCAGAACAGATGATGTATGTTATGGCTTTTGAGTATATTAGCATTTCAACACAGAATTCACATAAAAGGTTGCTTGCTTGTAACGTAATACTCTACGTGATAAATGCAGAAAACAGGATTAGTGACACACTAAGAGTGCAGATTAGACCTTAAAAACTGCATTTTGCCAGATTAAATGCAAACAGAAGCTTTCTGTTAAAACCAAAACTCCACAGGGCATATTTTAGTCACAGCATTTGGTGGGAAACTTGTGATCTAAAGGGCGAAATCGTCTCTCGTAACTTAAAAACCCTGTTTGGTTTCCCGGTGAAGTTTATTTGAAGCTTTTTCATGTTAAAGTCTTGCACCATCATATCAGGGAGTTCAGCAAAGTCACCATGAGCTGAGTTTAAGTGAAAATTTTTCCACAGCAAGATGAAACATTTTATGCTGCCCTTAAAGTTCACATAGTTTAATCACAAGACCAGAACCACGGTTAGAATTTTAACTTCCCTTTTGATACGCTCATCATTCCTCTGGTGAGATCATAATGCTTTGTAATGATGTGCCACTGTAAAGTTCACATTAGAACAAATTCTCCCAAATTTTGTCCCTCTTTCTGTTTTTTCCTGACTAATGTCTGCGTTTAAAAATAAAAAGTGACTGCACGCACTTCTCACTTCAGAACCAGATTTGTTTTCGCACCTCGGCTGACTAAGCCGACAAGAATGAACATGTTTGTACGTCAGACAGATGTCTAACTCAGACAGGTTACGGAATCACGTCTCTCCGTTGTGCCTTTAACGCCTTAAAAGCAGGCTGCAGTATTATACGCTATTACAGCCATTAAAGGCTCCTTTTTTATTATTTGCTGCATTCATTTACTACATAGAGCAACACTAAAAACAAATGATGAATCACAGAAGGCAGAAGGAGTACACAAAAGAGATGTTTGCCTTCAGCGGTGCTTTATCTGTGGTTTGTCTGCAGGCCATTCATCATATCTGGGCAGTCACTGCAGAAACACAGTCGTACAAATATACATCTCTCTCTCTCTCTCTCTTTCTCTCTCTCTCTCTCTCTCTCTCTCTCTCTCTCTCTCTCTCTCTCTCTCTCTCTCTCTCTCTCTCTCCTGCTCCAGTTCTGCCTCTGTCTGCAGTTTACTCCCTCAGTCCCTCATGCACACCTCCTTTCTGCTGCCTCCTCTCCACCCCATCCTCCTTCTAAACCTCTATGCACCATGTTCTAATTCAAACCAAATACCACCTTCTGTTATTCAATTATTTATTTATCCCATTGTTTTCCCTCACTTAGAATGCAGTCTGCTTTTAAATACCATGCTGCCAAGTACTGGGATACCAGTTTCACAAGTGAAAAAACTTTGTTTTGCTCTACTTCTACACATATTTAATGGCCTTTTTGGGTACTTTCTAAGTACGATACATGCATGTGTTCTAGTTATATTTAAGACTTTTGTTGATCAACAACTAGATTTTATTTGGATAAATAAGCTGATAAAACATTTTTGGAAAAATTCCTGCCATCAACCAACTGTTTAGTATGTTTTTTGTCATAAGTCACCTCTAAGAACTGTCTTTATGTTAGCTTGAAGCAACACTAAATACATTTTCCACTTCTCCCTCCTACTGGTTGAAATTAGAATTAAAACTGTCGTAAAAAACCCTGATGCAGCCTGCTGTAGCTAGCGCTAACAATGAGCTAATGCTAACATGAGCCAATGATATTAAATAAGCCACAAAGTAAAAAGATCCACACTGTAATACAAAAATATTATTACTTACAAGTTCAGTAGCAACAAAGCCAGGTCACCATCAGTCCGTGATTTCATAGCCTCCTTCAGCTCCCTCGAACAATTGTAGGCCGTGTCGATGTTCACTCTGGTTTTAGCTTTTTGCGTCACCTTCAAAGACATTATACTCCCTCTCTTACTTTTACTTCCAGGCTGCACCATGATGCCAACAAAAACAAGCAAAGTTCTTCTTCTCCTTCTTTTGCTTTTTATTGATGGTGGGCAAACTGAAAAAGCTAATTGCTAACCTTTATATGAGCTATTGCTGTAAAGCAGGTAAAGATCTCCCACTAGTGTTTCTACAAAATTGTTACCGGTAAGTGCAGTTTCTGGTCAACAGGGGACTACAGAGTGCTGTTCAATGTGAAGTTGCTTAAGTTTCTGGCTCAAGAACCACTGAAACCAGTTCGAAAGCAATAGCTTAAAGTGTTAAAAACTTGTAGTAGCACTACACTAGTACAGGGATATACAGACTGGTTGGGACGGCCAATATGGTTGGTAGGTTCTGGTCAGAGAACCAGGGAATCCAGAAGTTTTCTCAGCAAGTTCATTAACAGTGAACTTGAACAGCAGGCATATTTAACTGGAGCAAGATAAGTGTGTAGATGTGGTTCTAGGAAGAAACAAGGAAAACTTCCATAAGTTACAATACCACAAAAGAGAAAACTTAAATACACTGCCAACAAATAAACCGACACTCAGAGAACGGAAGGAATATTAGCAGCTTAGCATGTGCGTCACGGCACTCACAGGGCTAGCTTTAGCATTAATGGGAATTAGCGATCGTTAAATACTATCATAGCCCGCTAAAGAATAACAACAAATGCAGCTGACGGATAACTAAACATGTTAACACATTAATAAGCATGAATACAACCTAAATATTTGTCTCTTATTACTTTCTCTTATATCCGTCATGTACAACACACACGGCACTAAACAGGAAACATGTCCGTCATTAAACAATGCATGGCCTGAAAGACAGAACCAAACATTAGTTCCGTCCGGCGGAATATTAGTTCCGCTTCAGTCTTTCGGAAAAAACTCTTTAGTGTTGCTTTAACATAGAGTGATGTTGGACTCTTCATCCTTTCCTGGGGCAGCAGTAGCTCAGGAGAGCAGGTTGTCCAGTAATCAGAGGGTTTGTTCCCAGCTCCCGGCAGAAAATCCTGTTGTGTCCTTGGGAAGACATGTAACCCACATGGTAAATAGCCTGTATTTGTATAGTGCCTTTTTAGGGTTCTACAACCCCCCAAGGCGCTTCACAACACAATCAGTCATCCACCCATGCACACACACATTCACATGCTGGTGATGATGAGCTACAATGTAGCCACAGCTGCCCTGGGGCGCACTGACAGAGGACGAGGCCGGCCGTACACTGGTGCCACCGGTCCCTCCGACCGCCACCAGCAGACAAGGCGTGTTAAGTGTCTTGCCCAAGGACACAACAGCTCTCTGGCGGGACCTGGGATCAAACATGCAACCTTCCGATTACTGGACAACCCTTTCTAACTCCTGAGTGACTGCTGCCCACATTGCCTGCTGCTGGTGGTCGGAGGGATCGGTGGCGCCAGCGCTTGGCAGCCTCACCTCTGTCAGTGCACTCCAGAGCAGCTGTGGCTACAATGTAGCTCATCACCACCAGGGAGTGAATGTATGTTGTAAAGTGCCTTGGGGGGTTCTAGGACTCTAGAAAGCGCTATATCAAATACAGGCCATGTACCATTTTTCCTTGTTCATCTGACTGCTGCAACAATTTGAGCATTTAAACTGACAAAACACAAAAGAAAAGCACAGCAAAGTGTGAAACTGGCAAAAATATTAATACCAAATGGAGTGCTGAGAAACATGCATATTTATCTCGCCTGCAGAGACATAAGTGGGGGTTTGGTGTAAATCTCTGGCAGTGTTAGAGACAAAAAAAACGGACTGTGTGTTTTTGTGTGTGAAAGTGTTCAAATTTTACAATATTTGCCAAAATAATCACACTGCTAGGCCTCCCTTTGGGTCGGATAATAAATTTGACAAAGATGGGAAAAAAAAGTTTAGTCAGACTCAAAATCTCCCAAAAACTTGTAAGCTGACACTGCCAAAAATGTACTCGTGGGTCCTGCTCCACTCCTCTGGTACGGAGGTGTTATTATCTCAGTTTGCCGCTCTTGCACCTTTAGATTTGATGTGATGCTTTTGTATTATTCATGTCCAAGCAGAGAGCAGCTCCAAGGTTGGTCTTCTCTCACTTCTAGGCTCTAATAGAAAATGTCTTGAGCTTCCGGTCCACCTCCAGCTGCCAGCTGCTGGGAAAGAGGTCCATCATTATGATAATAGACGTCTATACAAACCCAATAGCTATCATTTAACAACCTTGCTGTCTTTGCGGTGTGTAATTCACCGTGAAACATGACCTTATTGACATGAACTGAACATGTGCAGACCATAAACTGGTTAAATCATCTTATTCTTCCTGGTCATTCCTCAGATTCCTCCCTATAACAAGATGTTGAACAGTAGAGTGTTCAGCTGAATGCTGATCCTGTTAAATGTAAACCACTTCATTCTTGGCTGTGTATTGTGTGGTGGACTGGATAATGGTGTTGTTTACAGCCTATCATTTGAAAGCATGTGCTGAGATTGGGTTTTGTCGCTTATCAGCAATTAGATGATGAATGGCAGCAAGTCTGAAGGAGTCTCACAGGCTTCAATTGGCGAACTGCATCACTATGTTGCATCTCATGACTGACAGAACGGGGACACTGGTTCTTTGACTTCAAAAAGTGGGCTCACTGACGCGTTTGCTGCTCTGCACACCCTACATCACCACGCTCTGCAGCAGATAGAAAATACATATATTTTTTTGCATTTGTTCAGCTTTTTAATACAATAATGCCTGACTTGGAGATCTGCATGAGTTTGCCTGAGATGAGATTGCAAAACTGGATGTGAAGAGCTGGAAGGTTTAGGCGCAACTTCAAAGTCTGACTTGGAGGCCGTTTGCAGAAATTGAGATGATCTTCTGCAGCAATTCAAAAACAGTACAGTTCTGGCCCTTTAAGACTTTTTTTTAAAAAAACTATTAGACTTTTAATAATGTGATGAGACCAAATAAAAAGCTTCCTGGTAAGTAGGAGGACAAACTCTTAGTGGCTATTCTGATAAAGCAAACTCAGAGGAATTCATAAAACCTGAGTGAATACGGCAAACAAGAGGAGGAGTGATCAAGAAACTGTTCTTGTACACTGCAAGTAAAAAAAATCCTAAGTTTTAAACATCTTATTTTTAGTCTAAAAAGAAAATTCTTGTCTAGAACTTAAAATAAGGTAAATATTCTTAAATGTGATCCAAATTTTTTTGTTTTGAGTAAATAAATCTGCCAATGATGGGGTAAGCAAAAGTTGCTTGACTAGAAATCTTAAAACGAACAAAACAATCTAATTTTAGGTTTATTAGCTAGTTTCAGTCTTCAGTTTTGTAAAATTTGTTGGAGTTTGCAGAAGTTAAAGGCAGTCAGATGAGCAAATATTGGTTTGAAATATGCTGGTGAAGGTTCTCAGTCATCCAGGTCATGGTAATCCAAATTGGGTTCAAATGAAGGCAACTGGGTTTCCGATTTCTTGAAGACGTTCCGCTTCTCATCTGAGGAGCTTTGTCAATTCTGACTGGAATATGGGAGAGTCAAGCTTATAAACTGTAGCTGTCTGTTGTTGCTTAACGAACAGAAACTACCCATGAATACCCCACCTCCCTACCTCCTGAGGAGTCGTTAGCCTCTATTGTGTGGGAGTCGTATTGATTAGATGCAGGAGGGCGTGAACTAGACTGAAACTGTTTTGGAATTTGGTTCAGAGCTGCATTATAGGTGCTGGAAAGTTGAAACCTGAGCCCTCCTCCTTTATTTAATGAAGGTTTTTCCATTTTGACACAGATAGCTTCCTTAACGCCTCTCTCAAACCATCGGTGGCATTATGATTACGACAACCAGATTAGGTTTTATTGGGAATTCCACCCAAGGAATGTCAACTGTAAGCACTTCGGGTCATTATTGCCCAAGAAATTGGAAGTTGTGGGTAGAAGGGTTAAAATAATAACGTATTAGAACATAGAAAAAAAATAACCACAGTTGGCGCTTACCATGTGGTGACTAAGCTAAACGGGAGCATTGGGCATCCCACTGCCACCAGGACACCCGTGAACACTGCACACTGAATTAAATCCCACCACCAACAGCACACCACACAAGGGGGAGAGGGATGCCACACCGGGGGATGGGGAAGAGCATCAACCACTGACAGTCTCCAACTGGGAACAAAGAGATAAAACAATTTAAAATACACAGGTTAAAGGAGGCAATAACTACAGTCCTTGTGGCTGTAATAAAAGCAGTCCTTTGGGTGGAGGAGCGTTGGTCGTCCACCTGAGCACCAAGTGCTGACGGCCCACTCGGATGCCTGCCTGCCAAACCACTCAGTTGTTCAGTTTTCAGCCACAGCAGATCTCCTTTGGGTCCCACAGCTCCAATAGATCAATGCCGTTAGCTTGCCATCCGTCAGACGTCCCAGCGCCATCTCAGCCTGCCATTGTGGCTCTATTGGCCCAGTATGCACCTCCACCAATGGCTCCATGAGCTTTGTCCCAGGCCAGCTGCTCCTCAGTCGTGCTCCCTCATGCGCTAGGTGGGGCGGACGGAGAAGGCTCAAGCTCCGCCACCCCCTCAGCTTGTGGAAGGGAGGGTGTGAACACCCCATACAGCAATCTGAAGCCTAAACACACCTGCCCTGGTGAGCCTTTTAAAGGAGGCCACCAGGGCCCCGATTGGCTGGCTCCATTATCAAGGGGAAGTGGCAGCAGGTGGAACAATCCACTCCACTCTGCCATATATCTATCATCTCTGTCCAGAATGTGGACTTTGTCATCTTCAAAGGTGTGTCCCTTGTCCTTCAGGTGTAGGTGGACTGCAGAGTCTTGACCTGAAGAGGTGGCTCTCCTGTGTTGTGCCATGCACTTTTGTAGTTGTTGTTTAGTTTCTCCTATGTAAAGGTCTGGGCAGTCCTAACTGCATTGGACTGCATAAACGACGCCACTGAGCTTCTGTTTGGGTGACTTGTCTTTTGGATGGACCAATTTCTGTCTGAGGGTGTTGTTGGGTTTGAAGTTTACCGGGATGTTCTGGACAGAGAAGACAGATGTGTGGCAGAGAGGAGTTAAGGAAGCTATCTATGCCAAAATGGAAAAACCTTCATTAAATAGAGAAGGGCTCAGGTTTCAACTTTCCAGCACCTATAATGCCGCTCTGAACCTAATTCCAAAACAGTTTCAGTCTAGTTCATGCCCTCCTGCATCTAATCAACACGACTCCCACACAATAGAGGCTAACGATGCTTCAGGAGGTAGAAAGGAGGGGTATTCATGGGTAGTTTCAGCTCGTTAAGTAACAATAGACAGCTACAGTTTATAAGCTTGACCCTCCCATATTCCAGTCAGAATTGACAAAGCTCCTCGGATGAGAAGCGAAACGTCTTCAAGAAACCAAAAAAGTCCAGTTGCCTTCATTCAAACCCAATTAAGCCTTGAGTTGATTTATGATGATTTATTATTTGTATCTATTTTGGTTTATTTAGAGCCCCGAGACAGTTTATAAAGATTCCCCAGAAAGTTAGAGATGATAATCTGAAGACCAGTTTTATAACTAAAACAATATTAATTATTGATTATTTTCTGTGCCAAACCTTTCAAAAATTAACTAAAACTTGCAGCAAAGGTGCTTTTTCATTCATTTTCAGTTTCGTTCTAGTCGAATTTCCACAATATTCATTTAAAATAGCAAATTTTTCCTAGAAAGTCTCCTCTTTTCTGACACTTGTCACCAGAACAGCCTCTAAAAGCAGCGACTAGCTGCGTTCCTCGGGCAGATCTATAGGTAAACTGTCGTCTCTGGAGTTCTGCAGCAGCAAGGTCGTCTCCAGGTTTTAGATTATCACACCAGATGCTCCAGTCCCATCGCCTCTCCCTCCCAACAACACCAAGAGGCGACAAACCAATTACGCACACAGGCACGCTCACAGAAGCCACGGCGTCTGACGCAAGTTGAAGATATAAATACATATCTCTTAAAGCAGCACAGTCAGATTTATTAGAAGTTCAGTAGATGATTTCCTGAACTCCAAAAACTCTTGTCGTGAGCGTCACACCCTCCTGACCTCCCTTTCTAAGAAATTGTTCTTCACGCCATGTTCCGCTCTCTAATCATGGATAGATTAGGTTTTTGCTTTTGTTTGATTGCCTTGAAGCAATGAGCATCACATGTTTATTCTAATTTTTTGCTTTTGAAGCCAATTTTTTTGTTTTTACGAGGTTAAGTGAATGTCAGGGTTGTCTGAATGTTTCCTCTCTAACTAAAACATATATAATGTTTCATTTTCACAAATTTAAGCACATTCTTTGACATCTTTTTCTTCTTTTTTGGATTCTGTTGTTATCTTTTGCCTCTAATCATTCACTTTTAATACTAGAAGCTATTTATTATATCCTATTTGTGAAAGATGAGCAAAAGTTGAGAAAATGTTTATTTTTAAGTAAGACCAATATAATAAATTTATGTTAATTGAACACAAACATCTTTCTACACAGTGATTCTCTGTTAACATCAACAAAAACGTTATTTTTGTCAGGATTTTCATTTTTCTGCAGCATCTGTTTGACATAGAAAGACTTTGAACAATCGTGCATGTGAGAAGGGACACACCTGTGAAAGCCCTTGATGTTCGAGGGGTACCATGTGGTCGTGCACGGTGTGTTGCAGCTTCTATCGTTGTGATGAGACTAATAATGAAGGATCAAACAGACAGGTGTATAACAATGCATTCTTGTTGTCTACATAGCATGAAAAATAAAAAAAATCCCTTATTTGATTGTATTCCATGACCAAAAGCAGCTTTATTTAACCTGAACTGGATTTCATGACACTTTTTTTGTTTGCTTGTGTTAGGATTCAGCTTTACTCCCATCTCAGCATCACAGCACAGCCTTGTGCTGCAGCTGAACGGGTTTCTGTGTAGGCTTCACACTTCATTAGCCTTCTGATCCAAGCTGTAGATTGTGACAAGCTGTCACCGCTTACAACCCGACCGCCTCCCAGTTTAGACGTGGTTAATGGACCGAGGTCACCATGGCAGCCATTCACATCATCCCAAACACCTTTTATGGTCTACCTTTGCTTTTGTTGAGTTAATCAGTGACGGTTAGAGATGTTTTATTGGTTTTTAGTAAATTAAGCTAATGCAAATTGTTCATTTACATTTTATTGATTATAAGTTAGAAGATGAGCCATTCCCCTTGTAGAGTACGAGCTTATTGATGCCTCGTTTTGCTATTTGGTGGTGTATTTTATGTTTTACCACCGTAGGGACCAACTGCCAGCATGCAGTGTCGAAAAATATCAAAACCTCACTGCAGCAGCATTAAGCTACTGATCTGATTCTCAGGAGAAAATGTTTTGTGAGATCTGATGCAGGACAGATTCAGGGTGAGTGACCCATCATATTTGGCTCTCTAGTTTAAAAACAATCCAAATCTGTTTATGGGATGTTTAAGAACACAAACAATGCAAAGTGTTTGCAGTTAGCAGCACCATACTGACACATCTCCCCTCAATGGTTTTGTTTTTGTTAGAAACTCGGCGTAAGCGTTTTCATCCGAGTGTTTTATCTGTGTATTTGCTTGGCTGTCAAAAACTCTCCATCTGCAGCATAATTATAGGGCGGCCTCTCTAGGCGGCTTCACACCATCTTTTATCAGTCAGCAGCAGTTGACTATTTTTACTCCTCACTGATGAGCTAAAGAAGTGAGGTGGTGCAATAAGATCCAATGAAAACACTAAAATAACTGTGAAGGAGCATTATAGTGTTGGATAAATTAAAATTAGAGCGTTAGCTAATGTGATTGTGGACAAAATTTCCAAATCTATTCATTTATTCTGTAATTTGCCGCACATACGTAGAATAAAAAAGAATTCTGACAATTTTGGAGAAGCAAATTTTTGATGCATCTGATGCTAACTGAAAATTTCTGCACCAGCATCTCAACCGTTGCATTTTGCTCAGTAATGAGGGAAAAATGTTTTAATGTGAAAAGCTGCAAATGTCTTCCCCTTATTGGTTACTAGTTTTATTTAATAGCTAAATGGGAATGTAACCTGCAAAATAGACAAATGCAAGTCCAGGTAGGGCTTACCATATCATCTTAACAAGAACACTGATGTTTAAAGTCAAATTCTGCAATCTTTCAGTCAAAACAGAACTAACACTTTTTTTTTGCAGATCATAGTCAGACAGTCGCCTTTTATCCTCCCTTACTTACTGTTAGGTGTGTTTACCAATCCTGAATTTACAGCCACAACTCATGTGTTGCACCTTTTAAGGAAACTGAGGATCTAATGTTATGCAACATCAAAAATATGTCAAAGCAGAATGTAAACAACATGCTTGAAGCTGTAATGTGACTCTAGTTGTCAGTTTTAGGTGAAATAATGCAGAAGAATTGAATAAAGGTGTCAAATTGTTATTTTCTTGGTTTATAAAATCTGCAGAACTCCTGAAAAGGCTTCATTAAAGGAAACATCAATCCTATTTGGGAATGAAAGTGACCTGAATAAAAATGTACAGTTATTTCTCCATTTGAATCCAGTGCAGCTTTATTTATATAGCAGTTTAAATATTGTAATTACAATTGGAACATAGTTAAGAGACATATTGTGCATAATTCATAGTAAAAATGGAAAATGTAATAGCTCAAATAGACAAAAAGAACAGATTTGTAGAATAAATAATCAAAAGAAAACAAAAATAGAACATAAGTTATATAATAAGACTAATATGAGTTAAAAAATCAACATTATGCAATAGGAAACAAAAGATAAGTGCTCAAATCTTATCTGAAAACTGACCTTGAATATTCCTGTCTAACATATGGATGCTGATCATTTCATAGATTCAGCTGCAAACGTAGATTCATAGTTCCAGTCAAAACTCACTATTTCCTGCCCAGAAACAAATTCTCATCATTTTCCACACCTGCACTCACCTCTTCTGTATTTAAGCGTAGGAGCATCCGTTTGATTTATAAATAGTACAGAGATAAAACTATTACAGTACCTGCTACCCAGCTGCCTGATAGTGTAGGGGGATTACAAACGAAACGGTAAAACTTCATAAGCACCCCACAGCTCGCTCCTCTGTGATCAATTGCAAAGTGATGCTTGTACTGGATACATTACCAGGCAGCCCAGGCGTCCTCATGCTGCCATTTATTACCTGCTAAGCAGATTGCTGTGTGTGCTGGCCTTGGTGGCCGCAGGGAGAAGGGACTCAGGGAGCCTAATTCTCCCCTTAATGCATGAATGTTTTATTGAGCTGGTACTGTTGAGCGGGTGGAACTCGTAAACAGCTTCAGAGAGGGCTGTGTGAAGGGCTGAGGTAGAGGGCGAAAGGAAGAATGGAAAGGTCGTTCATCTTCATTCCATGAGGTAAATTCCACCCGTCTGTGATGGAGATGTGGTCGAAGAAACCGATGTCAGCATCCTAGATTTGATCTTTCTGTGCGCTGACAGACGGGGTTAGACATGAAAGAAGTAACCACTATGTTCTGGTTAGGTTGTCTCCAAGCTTAAAAAGGGCCCTGCTGATGGATAAGGAGGGTATGAAATGACCAGAACCACAAAATAACTGCTTTCAGTGCTGTCAATTTCATATTTTTTTACAGAATTAGCTTTTATTTTAATACAAATGTGTTTTTTTCACCCTTATACAATAACAGGAGAGATTAAACATTGAACTGGTGATTTAAGATGCTGCTCTGCATTAAAAAAACAAGCTAACTTGCGTTAAGCATTTTAATTTTCTTGCATGCTCCACAACTTTTTAAAAAAGTTCAGTTTTTTAAAGACCAAGTTCACTGAGAAACCATTTTTTACTTGTTATTTTTGACTTACTATCAGTCACTCTGAGTTTCACATGAAGACTGATCATGAAAATAGTCTTCAACCTCTACTTCCTGCATTAGCCGCCGATTGAAAATAGGCGGGGAAATGCTCAGATTAGAGACGTTAGTCAGATCTACGTCACACTGTAAATAAGCATTCATGGACTCACCCATCTTGGCTCGTGACGGGGAAGGCTGTTGTTGGTTTAGCGTCCAAGTGAAAGGATAGCAAATCTCAGCTATCAGAAGCTAACCGTTAGCATCAGCAGCTCCACCACACAGCAGAACTCCTCCAGGCTTGTGTTATTTGTGAAGATAAAACATCAACATTGCAGAGCAAACAGAGTCAGTGGTAGAGTCGCGTTGCTATTAGCCAATCAGAGGCAAGATATCCGAATATCAGGAAATAAGAGTCCAAAAACTACATATTTTCTGCTCGCTGACCTGGTTCACTTCTACTTCCTGAAACAGGAGCGCCAGAGCTTTTTTTCCCCACACATCGACTCACAAGGCATTAATTTATAGAAACCACTGCAAATGTGTTTTTAACAACTTGGTCTTTAAATTATTTTGCAAAAGGGTTTTTTAATAAAGTGCAACATGGAAACATTGTGGAACACATGAAAAATAAATCAAAATTCAACATTTTACTCATTAGGACCCAAGCCAAGAGAGACTTTTTAATGCCAGTTTTGTCAGATGAAACTGAAGAGTGAGACGTGTCAATGGCAGGGTGTGGGTGGCTCACAGACAGACATTCATCTGCAAAAATACGTTTAGATTTTTAGTGCTGAATTTCTACATTTAAAATGAAAGATTACAAGAATTTTGTCTTATCTATTGGTATCCAGCGTGTGCGCGCACACACACACACACACACACACACACACACACACACACACAAACACACACACACACACACCTACTGGAAGCGATCCTTGCTACACGCACTTGAAACAGGAGACTAATATGCACTCAAATCTTCACCCACCTTTTTGTCGAGACAGCCAGCCCTACTGAGATTAGGTCAGTGTGAGTGTGCATTTCAGAGTGTGTCCAACACATGATCTCGAGCAGATAAACCAGAGACAGATTTCTCTTTCAGTGCCTCAGTAATGTTTCATAAGAGGGATTCAGGGTGTTTTTCTGAATGGACAGCCCGAGGGCACGATGTCACACTGCACTTCTGCTCTGAATGCACCATGTCAGACATCCTAATAGAATGATTTTTTAGAAAATGCAACAAGGCACTTATGGGGACTAACAAGGCTTCCAAAGATTCTACTGTCTACAGCACCGAGATTCTGTTTGATCTTGTTTCTTTCTATTGTTTATTGCTTCTGGAGAATATCAGATAGTGAAAGATGACAGTTTTCCTGTTTCAGCTGGGAGCTGATAGGTATCTCGCTGGCTTTCTGTTCTTCATCTTCCTCAATTACTGATTATCTGATTCAATTCAGACTGAGTGGGTGTGATGCCTTGAGCTAGCATGTTGATTTTAAAGTATCACAAAGTTTCTCGCTTCTCTCCCTAACTGGTTGAAAGCAGAATTACAACCATCGTACACAACCCTGCTGTTGCTAGCGCTTACAATAAGCTAAAACATGCGAAATGATACTAAATAAGCCATGAGGTTAAAAGATCCACACTGTTGGACAACAAATATTATTACTTACAACTCCAGTAACAACAAAGCCAGGTCACAATCAGTCTGTGACTTTGTAGCCTCCTTCAGCTTCCTCAAACTAGTGTAGGCCGCGCCAATGTTCTCTCTGATTTTAGCTCTTTGCTTCGCCTCCAAAGACATTAGTCTCTAACTTTTACTTCCAGGCTCCACCATGATGCCAACAAAGAAAGCCAACTTCATCTTCTTGTGCTTTTTAATGACAGTCGGCGAGCTGAAAAAGCGAACTGCTAGCCTTTATATTAGCTACCGGCACAACAAGCAGCTGTTGCCGTAAAGAAGGTTTCCATTGGTGCCAACCCAAACACAGTTTCTGGCCAGCAGAGGGCTACAGAGTGCTGTTCCATGTGAAGTTTCTCAAGTTTCTGGCTCAAGAACCACTGAAACCAGTTTGGAAGCAATAGTTTTAAGTGTTAAGAACTCTTTAGGACATCACTTGTGCACGGTTGCTGGGAGCTTGTGCCAAATTCCATTGATGCACACAGTCACACCTAGACCTAATTTAGAGTCATCAGCTAACCTGAAATGCATGTTTCTGGTGTGTTGAAGGAGATTGTAGTGCTTGGAGAAAGCTTACTCCTGCATGAGGAGAACATGCAAACTTCATGTAGAAAAGCTCCATCTGGGACTCCAGCACAGGACCTTCAAGCAGCAAAGCAACAATGCTAAATAATTATTCTTCCAGTTGCAAGCTTCTGAAATTGTCAGCTGCAAGTGCCACATCATTTATAGCACTGGAACCCCTCACAATTCAAATTTGGTTTCAAAGTGTTGTCTTTAGGAGACACAAAGCAAAATCTTTTGGATGCATTCGATGTCTGGTTTTGGTTTGCCGGAGGAAAAAATAGTTTTTGTTCTAATTTGTGTCCTTTAGGGAAAAATGTGCTAATTATTTTCTTTGTTGGTTTTGCCAGTTATAATAATGCAGGTCTTGTCTGTCCCTGAAATGAGCTCTCCTTGCAACACTTCTGCAGATTTCTGTCTGTTGAATTTGTCCAGCATTTGATCCAAATCGATTCCAATTGAGTAAAAAAAGATGAGACAAAGAGGTATTTGATTCTTTTAGTGCAACTTTTCTAAAACACGCAACATCCTTGCACTATTAAAGCACCCTCCAAAACCTGAATGACATCAATATTCTTGTTTTTCTTTGGAAAAAAAGACAATTTCAGTATTTTTATTTAAAAGTGCAGCTCACAGTCAAACTCGCCGTTTTATTCTGCTGCTTGTTTACCTGCTGTTAACTCTCTGGAGGCAGGAAGGAAGGTTGGAGCAAAGCGACAGCACAGAATTAGATGGATGGAAATAGCTGTCGGTTCTGACTCACACCTCATTCATTTTAAAGCAAGATGAAACAACGTGTTGGAATCGAAGTTATTAGGACGATTGAAACTGGGCGAAGTGCAGTCGCTCGCCTGAATGTGGGTTAGTTTGCAGAGAAAATGATTCTTTGAACCCAGCCGGATTGAATACTCCAGCGAGAGCATTTGCAGATGCAGTAATGAGTCTAAAAACAGATCTTGGGCGGGTTTGAAACACTCAAAAACAATTAAATCTTTCCATAAAGTACCTGATTGTATGAAAATTCCTCTTCTAAATGCAGGTTTTGCTCCATCAGTGGCTTTCCTCAGCTGCCAAACTCTTCAGAGTCCAATACATCACTCGATGTTTTCATCTGACAAGCCTATCAGCGCCTTCTGTGCTGCTGTTACCACAGTGAATGATGATGAAATAAGGGGCCTGTTGCCATGACAGGACTGCCTGTCACATTGTGCATACAGAAACAAGTAATCCCCCTACTTTGTGTAATGTATCAACAAAAAAATGTCATGCTGTTTTCCCCCTATTGTTAATTTTCTAATATATGTAAGAATTCTACAGTGAAATAATCACCAAACAGGCTAATGTCATGTTTGAAGGAAGGTTACATTGAAACAGATGAAATTTCATTCCGGTTGAGAGAGGTGGTTTTGTCCGATCATCATTCCGTACACACCCATTCGGATTGTTTGAGTAAAATAACGTCCACTGCGCATGTGTGCAACTTCAGCGTGACGTCTTTCCGCCTTTGCAGACGCTCAGGACAAGTGGAAAACATGGCGGGAGGTAAACAGAAGTGGTCTGTTGCAGACACTATCTTTTTACTGGAAACACTACAAGAGCTCAATATTATTTAATGTCTCGATGGCTGAAAGGCTAGAAATGCCGAGTTATACACTCAAGTGCATCTAAAGATGCAGGAAGCGGGAATTCACCAAAGCTAGAGAATAAGAAAATAAAATGCAAGGGAAAAGACGGGTGGACAAGATGTTTGTTTACAATATTTTCCAGGAAAGACAACTCTGAGCATGCTCAATCTATGGTACGTGCATCGCGGCCTGATTTGATCATTTCAGTTAATGTCCATGTAAACAGAGATTTGGGATTTCCGATCAACCAAGGTTTGAATCGGACAAGGGAAATTTAGTGCATGTAAACGTAGCTAGTGAGTTCGTGTGTCTCCGGCGAGCTAACGCTGCTGTGCAGGCATTTGTAATTCAACACCAGCAGGCAAAAAGCTCCAGAGTTGTTAAAAGAACCAAAGCCAGTAAACAGGAGTGACCCAGAAGTTATTTCTTCTACCCCTAAGAAGCCACGACATCTTTTTGTTTTACTCTAGTATCGAGTGAGGAAGGCTAGAGGCTAATGTTGAGCTAAAAATGCTAATGCAGAATTAGACCAAAAATTATCTCAAGCTAATTACCAACAACTCAATATTACAGTGAAATATATGTGTGAAGTGAAAAATGAGTCAATCGTGGCGTTTCAATTCCTTTAATGAGTCGTTCAGAACTATAACAGAAAGATAACAGCAAGACGGCTAACAACGGCAGTGAGATAGTAATATTCTTGCTTTAATAAATGGGCTGCAGTAACCAGATTTGACCACAAGATGTCATTCTTACAGCGTTCTTACATATTGCACCTTTAAAGCTTACAGTCCTGGTTCGGTTTTGGTTGAGTAATTTCAGAGCTGCTTTGTTGCAGCCTCCTAACGGTGACATGGTGGTTGTTTCTAAGTCAGAGTAAAATAATTAGGTGGTAAACAAGGAATATATGAAACGCCATGACTCTGATGTGGCCAATTAGCAGACGCTGTGTTTGGTTTTGTCAGTTTGTAATAAGAGGGGAACTCAGATGTAACGCTCACAGGCAGGAGACGGTAATGTGCAGGAGAACAAAGGGTTTATTAAACAAACCAACCTAAAGCGCTGCAGGGCGAGAAATAAGTAGGCCGTATATGTGCCGAGAGAAAAGGGGTAAAAATGGGAAACAGGTGTGAGCGCATGAAACGGAGCAGGAAGTGGAATCAGCAGAACTCAGTAGATGTAAGGCAAAGGAGTTCCTTCAAATCTCAGAACTAAAATAATGAAATATAAAACACGACAATCAGGCAAAAATGGAACAAAAACACATCTGGATGCACAGATCGTTGCAGGTTTTTTTTAAGTTTCATGTTAGTATAATGAGTGAGGAACGGGGAAACCATGCTGGATTTAATAACGTGATGCAACTTTGACTTTTGAAATGCAACTGAATGCAAATGTGAATGGATATTAACAGAAGAATGCTTTACTCCTAATTAAAATGTTTTAATATTCAGATGTGATAAGACACAAAAATAAAAATTTACTTCTCAGAATCTGACTTTCTCTGAAACCAATCTTATATTTCTTATCAAGTATAATTATTACATTAAACAAATCAGTCAAAACATTTATAATCTAATACATTTTTTTTACTTTTTCTCCCCACATTTCTTTTGCAAATCGAGTTTTTGTTTGACAGCTGAGCTAAAACCTCCCACACTGGCGTGTGTGTGTGTGTGTGTGTGTGTGTGTGTGTGTGTGTGTGTGTGTGTGTGTGTGTGTGTGTGTGTTGCATTATGTGGCTGCTTGTGTAAACGTCTCAGGGATCTTCTCAGTGTCTATTTGATTATGCAGAACAGACTCCAAAAATCTGATTATTAAACTGCAGGGGGAAAAGCTTCAGAGACGTGAATCCGGTTTAGACCGAGTTGTGCATAAACAGGAAAACAAAACACCTTCCACCACACATCCTGCTGCATTTTGCACACCAGGGAGTGCACAGATGTATGAAGTCAGTGTCTTGTAATTCTTCTCTCAACCTGCTGAAAATGAATCCTTACTTGTCTTGTTTGAATCAGCATCTCTTCAAGGTCATTGAGCAGCTCTGTACTCATTTATAACGTCTCACAGCGGACCGAATGGATTATTTATCGTCTTTTGACATTTGAAACTGCAAGAAATGATATAAAAAAGTAACTTGATAATGAAAACAAACCACTGTTGTTGTGTTATATCTGCCTGCAAATCAGTAGCAAGGTTAAAATCCAGTTTTTTAAAAGAATTTTCTGGAGGAAACATGAAAACATTGTAAGTTGTTGCAGTGTTTTTACTTTAGGTGCTCTAGTTTTATCCAACCTGCTTCATCAAAAATTCTTTTAAATTTTGTTACTAAGCAAATTTGATATTTTAGAGAGCTTTCTCTGATCAAAAGCTATTTTTTTAAATGTCTTTAAAGGCACACTTGGCAGTTTTGGCTTGCTTTTAGCACCCCCTAGTGTCCGTTAGCAAAACCAAAAGTGAAACGTATCTCCTCGCTGTGCGTTCGTCCTTTTAACACCTTAATCTAACTGCTGAAATGTCTCCTCACTCTTCATTAGTGTCTACAGGAGCGGTTCATCACTAAATCAAACAAATCAGCTGTGTTCATGATCTAAAACATGCAGGAAACATGCTGGAAGCAGACTGCAGCACCAAGCATGTCAGCTCTACTTTACTAACAGGGACCGGACCGCCACTCTGAAGTTGCAAGTGTGGTATTCTGGCCACAGAGGGCGGTGGAGGTCTGAGTGACATTTCCATAACCCTGTAAAGGGTCATTTTAGCACATACTGGCTCAAGAACATGGTTTAAAAATATGAAAAATTTGCCTTATATGGCTTAAATTAAATTCTTTCCAAAACACCTATTCGTTACCAAAAACCCTTCAGAAAACAATTAAACACATCTAATTAAAATCCAGTTATGCAACATTTCTGTTCATTCAGCCAAATTTATTCAGATTCAGATTCAAATCCTTGTGTGTGCACAAACCTTCCAATGAATTAGCATTATGTACATTTTATTTTGTGGGACTGTAGCCATGGTTGCATGTTCGCTCTTGTCTTTCCTGGTCGGTTTAATCAGAGAAATCTGCCGTTTTCTGTGAAATAAATCAATATTTTTCACATTAAATGTTCAATTTTACTGTGAAACAATTAAAAATGTCAAAGAATTAATGACAGAACGTGTAACTGCTGTGCTGATTCACTGATTCATATTTCAACTGGGGCTTCATAAGTAGATGATTTTCTCAATGAACGGCACGTGGTTTTATAAATTATTATTTATGGTTAGGAGCGCCAGTCATGTGACGAGGATGTTGCCCACAGATTGTGACCTCACCACAATGTGGTCATGCTTACTATTGCTTTGCTCTTTTGCTGGAATCAGGAACTATTTTTTTTCTTTTGAAGAAACTGCAAGTAGGAAGTTTTGCAAAAAAAAGGCCTGATCATGAGAACAGAAAGAGGCAAGCATCCTCGTGTTCTGATTCAGCTACAAGCTCTGACCTGAACACAGGAACACCACCGTAATCCCACTTAGACGTTGGGATTATGTGTTATTTTAATTTCATCAAGCACTTCCAGCAGCGATTTAAGAATCCTCTGGTAGGCAGGAAATCTCTTCGATTCTTCTGAAAGTTTCTTGAGCTTTTAAAACACTTCCAGGGTGAAAATCTGCGCGTGTGTAGGAAGCTTTGGCCGAATCAGCTGGAGCTTGATCTATACACAAATCCCGGTGCGTCCGCGGTGCCAAGCTGCACACAGATGGCACGTTCCTCACTGTGCTGATCGACTTCAGCTCTGTCACATGATATGTCAATGCTACTGGAGCTACTGCAACGTGGAAGGGAGAACTACAAGAGGAGAGCAAATGAAGGAGAGAGAGAGGGAGGAAGGGAGAAACAAGGAGAGGACGACGGGCAAAGAAAAGGTTTATCTTTCAGAAAATGGACCGAGACAAGGGGGATGAAACGTACAGGCCAGAGAATAAAAAGTGGAGAGGTTAAGGAGAAGGAGGGATGAGGGGCGGGGGCAGAGGGACGGGAAGAATCCCAGTAGGGTTTTCCACTGGGTGAACTCAGCCAAAGAGCAGGGCTCGGTGCAGAGCTGAGCTGTAGGTCCTGAATTATTAAACACAATATTTTGCGGCTGAGAACGCAGCTGCAGCTTTGGATGTGTCTGCTGAGGAAGCAAGGATCTGTTTGGCTCTTAGCTTCTATTATGACTTGAATGTTCCCCAAAAGGTCATTATTTCTGCCATCAAACGCTTTAGGCTCGTTTTTGCACGAGTAATGAGAAAAAATGTGACCTTTTTGTCCTTCTGTTCAGGTCGCTGTCGTCTTCAGCCAAAACGATGTTGAATATTTCATTAAAACTGGGACTTTCCACCTCAGATTACCTCAGATAGTAAATAAATAAATTGCCTTGTCCACAGGACGTGTGCCCAGACGGGGATTAGCATAAAAATCTTGTTTGGTCCGGCCTTATTGCTGCATAATTTCACCTTCCTGTCAGCTCCTCTTGTCTCCTCCCTGCTGGATTTTAACTCCTGTCTTTCCTTTTTCTCACCTGCTCACCGATTATTCCTTTTATCAAACTGAGCAAATTTTTTGAAGGAATTAAATGAACCATATAGATTCACTAAAAATAAATTTTTTGTATCTTGGGACATTTGGATTCCCTGAACTTTTTCTTTTCCTGCCAGATGACTCACCTCCGTTAGATTAGAAACTCGGAGTCATCGGCAGAGGCTCATAAAATCTCTCTCAGATCGCTTTTCTCCGTCTCTACTTTAATCTCTCACCTTGCTTTTTCCTGCTGCTGTCTCGCCCACTCTGCGTCTCTGTGCAGCTCCGTTCCTGGACTCGTCCATCCCGTCTGACTCTCTTTCATCCCTTCTTGGTTTGAGCCGCCCACATTTTTCCTCCATAGGTGTAATTGAAGTCTGCAGCACCAAATTGAGCTCCCTGCCCTTGAGGAACACAGAGGAGGACGTAATTACATTTCTATTTGGTTGCAAATTATTCCACTAATTTGATATGGACTTTTTTTTCATAAAGTCAATAGCAGGGGTGGTTTAATGGATAATGGAATGAGAACCGTCCGATGTGACCTCCCTGGCCTTACGGTACCTGTCAGCAGAAAGATGGACCAGGATTTTTAAAGATTTATAGCTTAAACATGACACTAATCCAGTATTAGTCATGAATCTTCTCTTTTGGATATGGAATTACACTGATATTTAAACTTTATTTACAAAAAGACAACATTTTAGGAAACAGTACAACTCTATGGCTGCAAAAATAAAACGCTCAATTAAGTTTAATTTAATTTTGCTTAAAGTGCCGCAGATCCTTAGAATAAAGGTAAAGGTGTGACCTTTAAAGACATAAATACAATAAAAATGATTGTTATGTTGTTTATCAAAATAAAGATTGTGAATATTTGTAGGTTAATCATTTTAATTTTCTTTGCTCAGTTTTTATTTTATAAAAGAAAAGATCTGACTATGTGATCAAAAATACATGAAATATTTTAATAAAGGAGTTCTGCTCTGATTGAGCTAAAAAATTTGAATTTATGACAAAATGTGCAAAAAGCTCCTGTTGGAACTGCAATAAAGCATGGCAAAGTACATTTTTACTATCATTATTATATATTTTACTTGTGCACATTTCAAATTAATTAAAACAATTATTAGTAAATCGGTTTAAAGAGGGCCTCTTTGTGTGTTTCTAATGAGATTTAAAAGCTTTAATTAAAGAAATGTCAAAGAAAAAGACTTCTTTGTTTTAAAGAGGACTTTTAGAGAGTTAGAGGGAACTAATGTTTTTTATGTGATCTGTTTGTGATTTACCAGCTGTTTACTGTCTGATCCAGCAGACAAAAACCTCATTTGGCAGAGATCAAAGTAATTCCTTCCTCTATTTTCTTCTTTGTTTTTTTATTTCAATCCTTTATTTAGATGTTTCCAGTTGTTATTTTCTGTTTAATTATAACGCTAGGCTGAGGCTCACACAGCCACATGACTACACGAGTCCTTCATTTTAGTGAAAACAAAACAATAAGCTTGTGATTTTTAGAGTTTTTATAGTTTGGTACAATTAAATCAGCACAAAAAAGTTTGTCACGTCTTCCTTCTACTGGTTCAAAGCAGAATTACAACAGTCGTAAACGACCCTGCTGCAGAATGCTGTAGCTAATGCTAACAACGAGCTAATGCTAATCCCAGATTCACACTGGAGGCATCAGCGGTGCAGAACGGTTTACTCGCTTGATTTGCTGTGCTCAAGTCCACACCAGGAGAGCCACGGAGTGGCTTCTCTGCTGTCCTCCTCGCCGGACTTGCGAGATCACAAAATCCCTCAAGACTTCAAAGGTCACGGATTGTTCATGCCATCCACAGAAGAAGAAGAAGAAGAAGAAGAAGAAGAAGAAGAAGAAGAAGAAGAAGAAGAAGAAGAAGAAGAAGAAGAAGAAGAAGTTTGATATTGCTATTTGATGTCATATATAATGTTCCTCTCCACTGCCAGGATTAAAGCAATGAAAAACACAAAATAAGGCGTCAGGTCATGTATAGACGTAATCTACATAGATATGAAATTGCATTGCTGCAGTAGTCTTTTATTTTGAAAATTACTGGATGTTTTACACTGAAACCGTGTGTGATTTCCTGTCTAGCCCTATGTTAACTGTGGAAAGTGACGCGTCCCAGAAGCGGCTCATGACAAAAGTGGAACCCGATTCTATCTTTAGCGGCGCAGAGCGGCGTGCTGCTTCTGGGACGTAGCCTACCTGAAAATTTCTGCGCTGCGGCCGATTTGGATCAACCCCATAGACTATAATGGATTCTACTAGAAGCAGCGCTGTTCCGCTGCCGTTCTGCTCCGCTGATGCCTCCAGTGTGAAGTCGGGGTAACTTGAGCCAACTGATACTAAAATAAGTCACAAAGTAAAAAGATCCACACTGTTGGACAGAAATGTTTATTACTTACAAGTCCAGTAGCAACAAAGCCAGCTTGACGAGACACAAATATTTTTGCACCATATATTTTGGATCAACTGGGGCAAATTTGTAACTGTAAGATTTTTTTGATGTGTGACTCAAAGAATGACTTTTGTGTACTCGTACCTAAGATTTTGAATAGGTGTAGCTGTTGTTTTTTACCTGTGGAAGATAGGATTTTTCTCTGTGACTGCAAATTCCCAGTTACAAAACACAAAAATTATTGCACCACATATACCTCCATACCAGCCTTCTGTAGCCTTCTGCTTCTGTTGCCTTCAACTCCCTCCAACGAGTGTAGACTGTGTCGATGTTCACTCTGGTCTTGGCATTTGGCTTCACCTCCAAAGATATTACTTTCTCACTTTTTCTTGATACCAAAAAAAAAAGCAAAATTGTTCTTCTTCTTGTGCTTTTTTTTGATGATCGGCAAACTGTAAAGCTAACCGAAAGCCTTTATATTAGCTGCCAGCAGAGTGAACAGCTATTGCCGTAAAGCAGGTAGAGACCTCCCACTAGTGTTTCTACCCGAACAACAAAACTGTTAGGTGCAGTTTCTGCTCAGCAGAGGGCGATAGAGCGCTGTCCAATGTAAATTTGCTCAAGTTTCTGGCTCAAGAACCACTAAAACCAATTTGAAAGCAATAGCTTAAAGTGTGAAAAATTCTTTACTGTTGCTTTAAAGTCTAAATTTTCCCTCCAGCTCCATGATTCTTTACCCTACAAGCAGTTTAAAAACCCCGTCTGTGTTTGATCTGATGTAGTTTTACAGTCGGAGTAACGATCAGAAGGAGGGAGCGAGAGAATGGGTGAGGGCTGCTGGCAGTGGCCCTGCTGCTTGTGTAACATAACTCAATGATAATTAGATTACGTTTTTTTAGGTGCCAAGTAGTAAAGATTGCTATATTTATGAGGAGCCTTGCAGGTTTTGGCAGTGCATGTTAATGGGATTTTAAGTGTTCTATTTCTTGATCTGACAGTTCTCCAGTTTTTACACTCCTCTCTGTCTCATCCACACCTCTCCAATCACTAGTCACACCTCCCTCCCGTCTTCGCTGTTAGTGTCTATTTTCAACATTTCCCCCTTTTCGTAGCTCTTTACTCTTTCTAGTTTGCCTCCATCTGGGCTTTTATTTTCGCCCAGTCCTGCTTTAAAAACCACCTCTTCTTATTCCCCTGTATTTTACTCCCCAGCCTTGTTAGTGTCTGGTCATGCATGCTTGGCACCCTGATTAACCAACAAGCCGGAGGACGTAACACGGAGTAGTGTCTGCTAGCCAGGGGAGCAGCATCGATTTGCTGGCAAGCGGCGACCACACAGACGGCTGGCACGTCGAAACGAGCTCCAGAGCAGGAGCTGGAAAAGGAATATCTGCACAGGGAAACATTTTTGTATTAGTAGCTTGGCAGAACAAATCCAATCCCTTTGGACTGATAGCCTTGTTTACAAATGATTATTGTCGTTTTTAAATAGGTGCATTTTTAAAGTAGAAAACTGACAAGAACTCTTCGTCTAATGAGATTTCAGACAGAATACATCCATTCAGATTCTGATTTTACCCCAATAGTATCAAACATTTTCATTCACTTTCATTATTTCATAACAAACATCCTTCCTGTAATTATAAATATCTTTCTTTAAATGGATTTATGTCTTTTTACCTTTTCCTTAATAAGGATTTAATTGAGAGAAATACGCATGACTTAAGATAATGCTGGAATCTTTGTGACGCAATGGATTACCTTCGGAGTCGTGAGAAAATCCTAAACAGGGCCAAAAAAAGAAGTTTTCCCAGAATTCCTTTGGTTATGCAAATTTAAAGTGTCCATCCTTAAATAATCTCCAACAATTTTTATGCTCTTTGGCATAAATTTAAGATGGTTTGGAGAATTTTGAATGAAAAGCATGAAACTAGGTTAAACACATGACACTCGATGTTCTGGGTCAGTGCTTCTCAGGCTGCTGCTGCACATCAGGAATGCAGATATTCATACATGAAAGCTTTGACATCCAAAAGCCAATTATTCAGCTGGCTACTTCAAGTCAGTGAAGTCAATTCAACCCAAACTTGAGCTTGAGAACAAATGGAAACATTTGACATTTTCATTTGATTTATATGATATTAATGTGTTTTTATGAAACTTTACAATGATTTGACACCAGGAAAAACTTTTCCTCCACCAGTACGCCCCAGGGCAGCTGTAGCTACAATGTAGCTCGGGTGTGAATGTGTGCGTGAATGGGTGAATGATTGTGTTGTAAAGCGCCTTGGGGGGGGTTAGGACTCTGGAAGGCACTATATCAAATACAGGCCATTTACCAATTACCATTCAATTAGAGTAAATGAAGGAATAAAATAAACATGTGGTGACAAACGTTTGTAAAACTGATGAGTCTCGGTGATCTGAAGTTATGTTTTCTCCAGTTTGGGATGCAGACACATTCCAACACAAAAACAAAATGTGTTATTTGCGAATTTATTGTTTAATGACAACAATTTGAAAACTTTTTGAGTAAACTCATGTTTTAGGAATTTGCTCGTTACGTCATTTCCTGGTTGGAAATTCCGAGTTCCGAGGACAACTGGAATGCACCATTGCTCCTGTGTGTTTATATGCTTCTTCTTCTGCTGGGTTCAATAGGCAGCCTGTTGATTAGTCTGCACGCTGCTGCCATCTAGTGATTGGGGGTGGTTTAGCACCCCAGCATGAAAAAATATGCTAAAAATAATGGATTCTCCTGCATCTGGCGCCTCCCCGACAACCCCTTGCATCCCCACTAATTGAGAAACACTGCTTTAAAGAATTTTAAAAGTTAAACAGATTTTCAGGCCTTCTCTTGAGTTTTCTCCGTGATTTCTGTTGCTTTTCCACTGATATTCTATTCATTTCCTTCCTTTCAGGAAATTGTTTTAAGATTTATGAGTCCTTTAGGCACGAGAAAAGCCTTTTAGCTTGAGAAACAAAAAAGGTATTGTGTCTACACATGACACCCAACCTGAGAAAGAACTATATTTGTTATATTTCTGGATTCTCCGGGTGATTCATGAGCTTAAGTAGGAGAGAAATAGATGTGACAAAGAAAAAAACAAACTCAAGGAGATCATCAAACAAAGACCTTGTAGGCCTCTCCTTTTCCTCTTCATGTTCATGTTTTCCTCCGTTTTAAGGATGATTTTTCTCTCTAGATCTCTTTATATCCTCCCTGGAACCTTGTTTTCTGTAGGCAGGTTCAAATCTGTCTGCAAAATATGACAAAAAAAGAACAAGACAAGTGGTATTCATCAAAAGACACCTGACTCTGGGTTTGAGTAAAAGCAAAGGTCAGGCGACGGGTTTGGAGGAAGAAGAGAGCGAGATAGAAGATTAAAGCTTGTTTCAGTTCAAACCAAGTCCCATATTGGCCTCAAATCTCATGTTGCCATGGCGATTCACCAGGCAATGTGGCATCCCATGAGACTGTGACCTGAAAGTAGAGACGGGGAGCTAAATACACAAGGACAAATGGGTCAAAACAACACAGGTGTATTATAAGGACTGGATGCATTCTGATACACGATCATTTTACTTAAAGCATCTTTTCAATTCCAAAAGGCTGCTTGTCTATTTTTTGTGAAAGCAGTTTCACCTGCAATAATTAACATTTTGAACAAGTTTTATCCATTTTTATTCAAAATTGATTGATGTCAGTGTAAAGAGGGGTCATTGCAGATTGTTCTAGGTTTTTTTGTTTAGGATACATTTAAGCTTCAATTGTTGGAGCTTAAGTCATATTTCACTTCAGGAAAAATAAGTAATCATGACAAGTCCAGAAAGTTAGTGACTGACTCAATTATATCATCCTGTCTCTGCAAGATGACCTCAAATCACTAACCTTCCACCACCGTGCTTTGTGCTTATGTATGTTTGATTAGCACCAGTGAGGTGTATGGCTTTTTAAAATGGTATTATTTCTTTATAATAACACTGCTGATACGACAAACACCTGATTTAATTCTAATTTTTGCTTTTATGTACTAGAAAAATTTCATTTTTGTTTGTTTTTCATCAAATTTATAGCATTTACCACAATAATTCATTATAATTACGCCAAAAATGTCCTTTTTGTGCCTGGATGTATTGCACGTGTGTTTATGTCCTGTCAGCTGAAGAGTGAAAATGCTAAATAGTATCCTGTTTCATTCCCTGACGTGTCCGCTGTCTGTCTCCACAGCTGTTTCCTTCATGAGGCACAGCGCGTCCGCCTTTGGATTTGCTGTGAGTCCCGGTTTCCCTCTTATCCTCCTTTTTTTTTGCGAGCAGATCAATTAGTCACTACTGGGGTCTTGGTGATTTATTAATGAATCCCGGCACCAAAGTGGTATCGGTCCCTTTGTTGCCACGGTAACAGAGGAGAGAAGACGGACCCAGCCAGGAGCTGAGGTTGAAAGTCAAAACACTCATTGTGTCTGCTAAAAGAGAGCTGTTTTATTATTTTTACTGTCTCAGGAAATGACCGAGGCTGTTGGTGAAAGAAAATTAATAAAGGGACATTAATAAATCCAGACCTTGGGTCAGAGATGGAAGATGTGATTAGCATAAAGTGATTAGTCAGCAGTGCTGTAGCTGATTTTTTAAAGACTGGATTTTAATGAACATAACCTTCTGCAGAGCTGGTTATCAGTAGCCTCTTCTACTGTGTTATTAAAAGTCTGCATCTTATAATCTAAAACTGGAATGATCATAATTCATATTTTTAAAAGACTTCCCAAGAGATAAGATGTTATTTAGCATCCTTAGCTTTTTTATTTATCAAAGCATTAAAATGTAGAATTTTTATTATCATAAGATCTATTGTCTTATCGTATTTTTATAGTTTTACTGATTTATTTGATCTGATTGTTGATTTTAATCTGGGATATTTTGATTTCCTTTCCCTTCATTCATCTGTGTTTCTGCTGCAGTTTGATGCCACTCTGGACGTCATGTCGTCAGCCATTGTTTTATGGCGCTACAGCAACGCTGCAGCTGTTCACTCAGCACACAGAGAGTACATGTGAGTATTGGGGGCTGTTAAAAAAGAATCCGGAACGTAAAACAAGAGCTCACAAAACCAAAACTTGCAGGATATTGATTCCTGATTAAAGAGTCTTTATGACAACTGCATCCCCATATCAGTGCAGGGTGTCTATTTATCTGTGTCTCCTTATTGAACAAAGTGAAAGACGCTCAATGTATATTGCTGCCGCGCTGCAGCTCAGTTGACTATATTAATTAATTGTCAGGCTGCTCAGAGGCGCGCTTGTCTAGCAGGAACAACACCGAGGAGCTCAGAGAGGCTGCTGATAATGAAAGACCCCTCTATCATCCATTAACACACTGATTCACATGCACACACACACACACTTTGAACTGCATGATTACACACTCGACAGATTTGAGAATCTCTCGTAAATGTTTTCAGATTTCTCCAAAATTCTCTTTATGAAAAAAGTTTAATGCTAATCCCAAACGTTAAAGGAAGTGTTCCTGGTTAATCTGGTGGGAAAGTAGACCAGACATAAGTAGTTGTCCAGTTTGTAAGAAATTTGCATGAATTGTATGTGTGCATGTTTAATTCTGAGTGAGTCTTTTTAATGTGAATGAGATCTGTCCTATCCTAGATCATTGTGGGGTTTTTAGATTATAATGTAAAAAAATATTTTTTAAAGATTATTTCTGATTATAATCAGTTGTTCATGCAGGCTGAACATGAAAATAGTCTCCTACACCTATCTCCTGCGTTAGCTTCTGATAGAAAATAGACAGTATTTGAAAATCCTGACAGATCTACGTCACACTGTCACTGAACATTCATGGACTCACCCATCTTGACTCACGACGGGGAAGGCTGTTGTTGGTTTAGCGTCCAGGAAACAGCAGAGAACGTCTCGGCTAGTAGAAGCTAACTGTTAGCATTAGCAGCTCCACCACACAGCAGAACTCCTTCAGGCTTGTGTTATTTGTGGAGATAAAACATCAACGCTGCAGAGCAAACAGAGTCAGTGGAAGAGTCATGTTGCTGTTAGCCAATCAGAGGAAAGATGTCCAAATATCAAGAAATAGTCCAAATCCTGTCGTTTGAATCTCAACTCTGATGTGGCTCACTTCTACGTCCTCAAACACGCGCACATGAGCTTCGTTTCCCCAGAGTACGACTTACAAGGCATTCATTCCTACTAGAGACCACTGCAGATGTACTGATTAAACGAGTGATCCACAGCTTCAAAGCTCAATCCAAACCTTTCTTCTTTTACCTTGTCTGTGTCTGCAGAGCATGTGTCATCCTGGGGGTTGTGTTTGTTCTTTCCTCCCTGTGCATCTTGGGAAAGGCTATCCATGACCTGGCTACCAAGATGCCTCCAGAAGTGGTAATGCCTCACACACACACACACACACACACACGCACACGCACACACACACACATATGCACACGCACACACACACACACACGCACACACACACACACACACACACACACACGCACACACGCACACACACACACCAGACAAATTTATAAATACTCCACATTTTTTTAGAAGGTGTGCAGAAATTGTCCTGATATCTAATTCCCTTCGATGTGTGAAAAATGTTAATATTTTGTTTCTTTTGGCCTCTGCCCTCCTCTACACCCACCATGATTGGACAGAAATCCGAGACACATGATTGGCTGATAAGACAAACCTCTTATTGGTTCTGTGACAAGGACGCTAGAATTGGGACAAAATGTTTTACAACACATAGGCTTGAGTTTTGTAACTGTATTTTTTAAGTCTTCAAATTGCAAAACAAAGGTTTCATGTTACATAACAAAAGTAACATGTTACAAAATTAGAATTACATGCTACAAAATGAAAGTTACAGTTACAAAACATGATACAAGTTACACTGCAAGTCCTGATCCTAACTCGATACATGCACGTCTTGCAAAAAAGCTTCTGAAATAATTTCATATAGCCTCTTTTCAAGCATTTCCTGAATGCATTCATTTATTGAGTTGCAGACCCTTGTGCTAAATGATGAATGTTTTTTTTTAAACAAAAACAACAGTGGTCTGTTTGGGAAAGAATTTGAGTTCTATGTAGCTACTTTCTGTGACTGTCTCTGCTTTTCTTTTCTTTTTTTTTATTTAACACCTTTTAATGTAAACAAAACTTCTCCCACCGTTTTCTAGAGGTGTTAAAGTAATTTAAATAATTTTTTTAAAATCAAATTTAAAATAAAAAACAGCAGAATATAGTTAAATAGTTTAAAACATTAAAATATGAAGCAAATAACAGCAAATAACTTGTCTCCACAGTTTTTCAGTCCCTGAAAGTGTTTAATGATTTGGTTACATTCCAATTCTTCCACTGTCAAACATTTTTCCCTTTTTGAACCAGATCTTCTTTAGTTTTTAAATGATTAATCCTCCCCACCATCTGTCCATTTCACAGAAAAAACCCACTCTTCTCTGTGATTTCTGCTCTGATGCCTTAAAGCTCTAAAATTCAGGAACTGATTCATAAATAAGTCCTGGTTCCAAACTTTCTCCACATTTTAGTAACTTTTATCAATTTTATTCCATGCACACGATATACAGTAGCAGAGAAACTCACTAAAGCCAGGAAATTAAATTTAAACTCCCAAATGCAGCAATTCTCAATGTGTAAAACACAACAAGGAGACTGGAAAAAGGCTCCATGAGAACCTTTAAGGTTGGGAATGTTCCAAAAACAGATGTAGCTTTGTGAAGCCATTATCAGCCACGTTCCCACCAGCCTCCTGGAAACGCACGCTCCTCACTCCTTCTTTTCCATTTCCTGACCTTGGATAAGCAACTGGAAATCAGCTTCATGAATCTTGAGAATTTTTAATCCACATGCATGGAAAACTTAGCCTGGCCAGTCATGCCAATGCCTCCTTATGGGAAGCAAAGGGCCTGGTAACGCTCCCATTCAAATAACCCCGCCCCCTGAGGATTCTAACCGAGCCAATCAGCGCTGAGCAGCGTACGTCACACACCGCGAGGCTCAGTTTCTCATAAACAATGAAGATGGCGTCTCATTGCGGCTCTTTCCTCTGTTCTAAATGACTTGGACATGTCTTTAAAACCACAACAAGCAGAAGCGCTAAAAGCCTTTCTTCTAAAGAAAGATGTTTGCACCGTGCTACCAACTGGATTTGGAAAAAGTTTAATATACCAGCTGGCTCCGCTTGTTGCCAAAGATTACCGTGGTCAAGTGAGCCGGCACTTGGAAATACACGGTCAAGCCAGCCGACACTGGAGCCTAGCTAAAATTAGCTTTGCGCGTACATGGTGCATTACGGTAATAAAGCATTGGCGCGTCCTTTTAGGCAAAAACAAAGAAACGAGGTGGAAGTGTGAGGCTGCAAACATCGACAGTAAATTTATAACGTATTTGTTCTGGATATCGTTTAGAAAAAATAGTAGTAGGTTACCCCGGCTTTCCACAGGACATGAAGGCAGGGTGCAACGTAGTGCCATTTTACCCACGAGCTCATTCCCAACCGGGAGCGCTTTTGACGCAAAACGGGAGCGAAAGCATCCCACACAGCTGATCCCGCGAGGTCATAAAATCATTCCTGTCTGTCCCGATCTAAACTGCGGAGTTTGACGTGTTTCAGGAGCGTAGCGCGTAAAAAATAGACTCGAGACGTAGCGATAGCATCCCGTCGCTTCTGGGACGCGTCCAAAACATTACACATAGCTGCTGGTGGAAAGGACCCTGTCCACTATAACGGCGGCTAATTGCAGCATAGTATGTTTTCGTAGCCGTTTCACACCGTTTCACTTGTGGTGGAAAGCTGGGGTCAGTCTTAAATAAACATTTTTGATGTTTAAGCCTCACACTTCCACGTCATTTCCTTGTTTTCGCCTGAAAGGCGCTCCAATGCTTTATTACCGTAATGCATCATGTACGAGCAAAGCTAATTTTAGCTAAGCTCCAGCGTCGAAAACTGTCCTGTCTCGTAGTTTTCGTTCAAATATTAATACAGAATTGGTTTTAACTCCTTGGATTCTTAAGTTTTTACTACAAAGACAACTATCATTCACGTGTACGCCAGACGCCATCTTTGACTACAGCTAAAAAACTACAGCGATAGTCGTCATTTCCGCCTTTTTTCTGATTGGTTATTTTTGAGCTGGCTAGTCCCGCCCCTCATGGTGCTCTCTGCCTCTGAGTATCCAGACTCGTCCTCTGTGTAGAATAGACAGAGGGAGAGTCTGACAAGCCAGGCTAGGGAAAACTAACACAATATTTCCAAGTTCAGATGAAAATGTGGACTATTTGTTATCCTCTCATCTTGTCTCTGGAATAAAAGAACATTGTTTTTATTTATAAACACCCATTTTAGAGGTCTGTTGCTCTTTAGTTTTAAATGACACCAGGTGACAAAGCCTTAAGTATGAAACTTATATTTCCTTGTTGACAGTCAGATGGATGTGACATTTAAAAGACAACGTGAGGAAATTTGATTACAAATCAAGATCTAAATGAAGAGGAGAGATGAAGGCCATGTGGAGCCGGTTCAGGGCTGCAGCCTTTCTGCAGACACTGTTTACTGCCTTTATGTTAATAGAGACAGCATTTCTCCAGGGAATCCTCCCTAACAGCAGCACCATCTCCACCTCCAGCAGTTCTCTCTCTTTCTCACCGCCGCTGTCAGTCTGTGGTTTTCTCAGATGTGTGAATATAAAGATTATGCATAAACAGTAAGAACTCTTGGTGTAATCAGCATGGAAAGCAAAACATCTGAAGACTGTAGAGGATGATTCTCAGCAGCACACGTCTTGGATTTAATCTCTTTAGCTGCAAAATATTTGTTTTTCTATAAATCCATGTCACAGCATCCTAGGCTTGGATCAGTTTCTAGGTGATTTTACAAATTTATCTAGTGTCAATCTTCATTTTTATGATTTTTCCCTACGAGCCAACCTCATTTATCCTTTTGACTCTTGTTTCCTACCACGCTTCCTTCCTCTGTTTTCACATTTGGGCTTTGTTTTGGCAGAAACACTTCGGCAAAAAGCAGTCACAGGTTGATACGGCACGCCAGACGTGAGCTGTTTACATGCTCAGTTAGTGTGTTTGTGCATGAAGTGCAGCATTCTTGAAAAAGAAAGATGTCTCGCACTTTTACAATGTCGGTAATAAAAAAAATAAAAATCTCTGCTTCTGAGGGACATTACTGCTCACACAGAGCCTGAAAAGCCCGAGGAGTAGAAGTTACAGTGGGAATACTGTAAAACGCTGGCAGCTTGGGATGTAAAATCACTCCGAGTGGTCAGGGAATATCAGAAATCCCGATTCGCATCACGTCCTCTGGTGCAGCACTGACTGGCTGTTTGTGTCTAGTATCTGATTAAATCCAGAGCAGCTCCTCCACCTCCGTGTTGAGAGGAGATCTGTCAGCAGTCGTTAAAATGTCACACAAACCTGAGGTTTCCCCGTCAACGGGAGTTCGCCGAGTGAGATTTCCTTTTAATAAGGTATGCATAAAGATTATTACTTAGGAAAAAAGAAGGGAGTTCCCTTCATGCTGCAGCAAGTCTGCAAAAAATGCTGCAGCACATCAGTAAAGTGATGTGAAATGTTTTAAAAGAGGAACTATTGACAGCAGAGAGACGTGGAACCCACCAGAGATGCTTATAGGGGTTTGTGAAGCTGCTGTGTGACTTTTTCTCTTCTTCTGCAGCCTGGGACGCTGGTTTTGTTTTGTTTATTTCCTTTTTTTGTGCATGGATGCAAAAATAACTGCATAAAGGTAGCGCCTCGTGATGTGGCTGCTGCCTTCATCATATCTTTTAAAGGTCCGACATAAACCTAAGGTGTTCTCACAGTATTTCAGATCATTACAGTATACCTTGGAGACTAGTTTTAGTAAGTATTTAAGGTTAGGTGGTTGTTTTCTGTAACCAATCAGCCTTCTGAGACAAGTGCTTTAGTTTGGTGTACACTTTTAATTGCATCAAACTTTTTGTGATCAGTATGGCCACAGAAACAAAAAAATAAAAAATTTTTACTTTCAAAAACATCTTTGGGCAATTATCAAAAAATGCATCAGACGCTAGCTAAATAAACTACATAGCTGCTAAAAACAGAGGACTCGCTTATAATTTCATATCAAGCCAGCACACAC
>SSNS01000658.1:169530-181291 GCA_006937985.1 Aphyosemion australe
TAGTGTGTTCACCTGTGAACTTCAGTGTGGACTTGAGTGGTTCACAGGCAAGTAAGAAGCGTCCAGGATTAGATTCAGCTCCTCTAAACCTGAGGCATGAATCTCAACCGGATAAAAGTGGAATGCTCCCTCTAGGTTGAGGTGAGTCTTTATCAACTGGGAAAGCTAATTTTTCTTTAATCCCAAGGGGCTTGAACGAAGGCAACTGGACTTCTTTTGTTTCATGAAGATGTTTCACTTCTTATCTGAGGAGCTTTGACAATTCTGACTGGAATAAGGGAGGGTCAAGCTTATAAACTGTAGCTGTCTATTGTTGATTAATGAGCTGAAACTACCTATGAACACCCCTCCTCCCTACGTGAGGAGTCGTTGAAGTCGTTAGGCCCTATTGTGTTAGAATGGTTGTTTTGATTAGATGCAGGAGGGTGTGACCTGGACCGAAACTGTTTTGGAATTAGGTTCAGAGCTGCATTATAGGTGCTGGAAAGGTGAAACCTGAGGCCTCCTGCTCTGTTTAATGTTGGTCTTTCCTGTTTGACATAGATAGCTTCCTTTACTCCTCTCTCAAACCAATCTTCCTTGTCTAAAATGTATACATTGTCATCTTTAAAGATGTGTTACACAGCTAAGGTTTATATGCTTGACTCTCCCGTATTCCAGTCAGAATTGACAAAGCTCCTCAGATGAAATGGATGAAAAGCGAAAAGTTTTCAAGAAACCAAAAAAGTCCAGTTGCTTCATTCGAACCTCTTTGGATTACCATGACATGCATGCCGGAGAACCTTCACCAGCAATTTTTCTTTAAGTTTGTCTAGTCCATGAGTGATGAAAAATGAAGCGAGAGATGGACCAAAAGATTGGAGAATCATCTGCAATACTGAGACTGTTGCTCCAGGCTCTCATTGGTCCGTTTAAATCACAACGATCACTTATGGCTATTCGATTTGACTCTTGACCAAAAGAACGAGGGGTGTTTCTCAATGTCAAGGAACCTTGCCTGCCTTGTTTATGAAGACACTGTCCTTCCTTGCTCAAAGAAAACGGTTAAATGGAACAGACTTGTCCCATGTGACCGCAACTGCCCAGAGCCCGCCCTCTGCTTATGCGCCCTGTTTATGTCCCGCCCATCATAGTAGCATTAAGTTTCAATATAGATGTATATCGAGCCTTTTACTTTTTAAATTGTGTATATTGGTTAAATCACGTGTGTAAGCGAGATAGTACCTTCTAGCCACCAAAGCTGCAACTACTAAGCAACTAACCAACCATAGATAACTGCTTTGGATCTAAAAAAAAAACATTTTACATATAAGCCTGGTAGCTACAATTAGTTGACTTACATTTAAACTGGAAATTTGCCCCTGAAGCAGCTGCTGGCGGCTCCTGATCACATCTGTTTGAAATTACAGCGCAGCATTCTGGGAAATTTTTGACCAAGAGAAGGCAACAAGGCACCTTGCATGTATCTTTGGTCAGTTAGCTAAGCGGCTAACAAACGAGGACAGACGCTTCGGTAGCACATGAACATTGGAACCGATTGGAACATGTCTTGGTGGTTCCTGATGATGTATCTCCTAGGCAACCGGGGCGGGACCAAGGCATCAAGGTGAGGTTTCTTGACATTGAGAAACACCCAAGATCTTGAGCACCAGCAGCTAAAAAGGTCTTCATAGGGTGGTGACTCAGCCTTTGAGACATAATGGAGAGTGGAAGTAGAGCTGCTGCCCCTCCTCTTAGAAAAGAGCCTTTTGACTGGGATGTCACTTGGTTGCCCTCTTCTGGAGGTTTTCCAGGCAACTGGGAGGAGACTCCAGGGTTAATTCTTTCTTTTGTGGTTTTAAAGCTTTCAATTTAAAGTTAATCAGGGTTTAAAAATAACAAAAAGAGGCTCAAAAATTTTCCATAAAATTTTGATAAACACAAGTGCACAAATCTAGAATAAGGCCTGTTTTGTATACAGTGATGCGACCCAGCAGTTTGACTAATCAGTCCTGATGCTGGAATGTGCTGGATGTAGCCTGAAAATGATCACGGGGTCAATTTTAACTAAATAACATTAGACACGTTTTCCAAAAATGTACTACTTTTTTTCCCGCTGTGTTGCCATTACACAACCTTTTACATAAACTTGTGACAAAAAGGTGAAACACCAGGCAATAAACTAAAGCATCATTATTTATTCTCATACAGGTCATTTTTTTATTAGATGTTTGCACTGAAACTAGGACTTATTACTTGAATTATTTTAGTCAAAGTTGCCTCTTTTCATCCTCATTGACTGTAAAAATGAATCGTTTAGGTGCAGTGACAGATCGAGCCGTGTAGGGATTTAACTTAGCGAGGTTTTTTTTCAGTGTGTTTGTCCTTTATCAGCACGTTTTCCCACTGTTATTAAACTGTCCATCATTATGTGCAATGAGCAGAATGTAATAATAAAGCACAAAGCTCTGTAAATATGTTTATTACACTGTTTGGAAGTAGAAGGCATAATACAGGCTGGTAGATGTTGTTGAAAACGTTTACTCTGTAGTGTGAAAATACTGTAAATGTTTCACATTTTACTGTAGAAACTTCGTGAAATGAAACAAGTCTAACTGTAAGTTGTTGCGCTGTAGGTGACAGGGTGCAGGATTTACCTCACAGTGCGATCCAAGACTTTAATATCACCGTTCAGACGATGTATTTGAAACTAAATGAGCGTAAACCTGAAATCATGCACATTTAAAAACAACAGATTTAATAACATTGGTTGAAGAGGATGAACTTTTTTTATTAGAATTAAGAAAATGCATTTCTCTGAAACAACAAATACATTCAAAAACATAAGTGGACAACTTCAGATATAGATCTAGTTGAATTTGGCAAATAGCAGGAGCTCCCTCTAGTGGTCCAAACGTCAACCCCAACTAAAAACTGTGAAAGTCTTGGGAAGCAGCTGTGCAGAGTAACGCTGCACTCGATATACTTGACAAAGTGTAAACTTAAGGGTGTAATCTAACTCCGTTGTGTGACGAGTTTGGATTAGGTGTAAACTGAAGGTGTGACTCGTCTCGCACCAGCTCAACTCACCAACAGCACACTGATTTGTAACGTCCCCCTGCACCCCTCTTTACCGCATAGAAGACAATCTTTACAGTGACTTTCTTTTCCACAGCAAAGCACAGAGTTTCCACATGATGGAACCACCTCATCACAAAGCAAATCCCACTGTAAAGCTCTTACGCTGCTTCTGTGCAGCTTTTTAGCTCAGTTGCAATTAAAACTATTTAAGTTTTTGGCATCAAAATCCTTTCTACCTCTTTTCTTCTGTACTTCGTCTTGTTTTGATGCTGAAGATTAACATTTGCATTCAAGTTATTTTTCCTTCTTTGCAGAAATGTTTTGTCATGTTAAGGTGCAAAAATGCAGACTTTTCATTTCTTTTCCATTGAATTCTCCAGCTCAAATCACTAAAACCAAGTGCCATCCATTCTGAAATTGCCTGACTCATTTATGACCATTTGCAGAAACACATCAAACCATCCATTTTACCAAAAGTTATGATAGCAATACAAACGATCTCTGTTGCCATAAGCTTTGCATGGGCTTGTAAACCCCCCCATACAGTAACGGATGTATCATAGCTGCACAAACATGGAAATATATAAATGAATTTACTCTATATAACAGATTGTTTGTACAATAACAGCATCAGTGTTAAACCAGATGATGTAAACATTTATTTTATGTAAAAGGACAATAAGACGTATATCTTTTTGTCAATGAAACGTTTGGATTCATTAAATAAAGTTGTTTTTTTCCTGTTGAATCATCAGAAGTTGGAGAGATGTGGCGTTTTTTTGTTTGCATTGATGTTTTCCAGCACACACCAGTAACACTGTCACATTTAAAGTGATTTTTTTTCAAATTGCTCCGATTGCTGAACCTGCAGATTTGCCGTTACCACAAAAATGATAAAGTTTCAAGTCATTTTCCTGAGGAATCTGTAAAAATCTTTCATGTTTCAGCTTCCTTGAGACTTCCCGATGCTGAGTCAGCTGTAAACTGCTGCGCTAACATTAGATGCAGCTGCATTTTAATTTGTAGTAAATGTATCCGTCCAGCAGTTAGATGCATGCCTTGCATAGAGCTATTTGGTCTTTAATGTAGTCCCTGCAGGGGCAGATCCTGACCAGGGACTGGTCTGACCTGACACAGCTGAAGAGCAGAGGATCCTGCTGGAACAGACAGTGTTTACTGCTGCTGTTGTAGGCAGGAAGCACAATGTGTTTATCAGAAAGCTCTGATGTCTGGCATTCTACATTGTGGCTGCAAAAAGAAAGAGAAAGCAGTTAAGAAAGCACAGATCCTGCTAAAAAAATACGTTATGAGCACAAAAATCCTAAATATACACTCACTGGCCACTTTATTAGTTACTTTGCCTGCTAACACAAAAAAAAACTAACAAGCCAATCAGATTGCAGCAGCCCAGTGTGTTTAGACAACTAGATGAGTTCACTCAAGTTCAAACTGAGCATCAGGATGAAGAAGAAAAAGGATGCGAGTACCAGTGAACATGGAAAGGTTGTTATTCTGAGTATTTCAGAAACTGTTGATCTGTTGAGATATGATCCCACAACCTTCTATAAGTTATATAAAACATAGCCCATGAGTGATGTGGGTGGACAGACTGGTTGGAGGTTATAGAAAAGCAACAGCAGCTCAAACAAGGTCTGCAGAAAACCAGGGCCATTTTTCAGTATGCGCCTGAACTTGTGTACTCAGTTCTTGTGAAACGTCATCAACGTTGGCCTAAGTACTGTTCCTGTTCTAATTACGCATCATGGCAAGTACGCTCAAAGTTCCCAGATGTGTTCTTGCTCTGCCCATCGTATCGAGGATGCATCAATGCATCCTTCTGCAGATTTGGGCCAGCAAAGTATCCCATAATGCATTGTGTCACAAACCGCTACACCCCAAACGTAAAACTGCAGAGGAGAAAACTCATAACTGTAACGTTTTATTTCAAAAATATGAGTAAGTCTTAAATAAAGTTGTCTGTAATTGACCTTTCACCGAGCCCCGCCCCCCTTAGTTGCTGTTGCTAAGTCCGACAAAAAAAGTGGGTCAAACACTGACCAGCTCGGCAGATTACCGCGATGGAAAGAAGTAGACAGATGCGTGTCAGTGACATTTTTTGGAGCAATTCCTCTGCAATATCATCCAGATCGAGGCAAAATGGGTTACAGTATGCAGTGGAGGGATATATTCAAAATATAAAAATACGTGTCGGCTCCGACTGAGCGAAGTGTAGCAGGGAACAAGGAGTTGGGAGTTCGGAAGGAGGCGGCGTCTGGGGACACGTGGATCCGAGGAGCGGTGGCGGGGATGCGGTGTGACCAAGAGGAGTCAAGAGGCGTGGCTGTGGAGTTAGGCTGGTTGGTTCATGAGTAAGGTTTACTCAGGGACTGGTACACGGAACATGGACCAGGAGGAGCTCATGCATGAAGAACACACGATGACTGAGCGAGTGAGAGGTGAGCGAGCCCTTTGGATAGTCTGGGAGGCGGAGCTCCGCCCAGCCGTGGGCGGGGAGCACTCATGCTAGGCTGTTGCTGGTTGAGCTTGATGAGGAGGTTCTGACAATACGCAACGAAGGAGACACGACTACTCTAATGCTTAGCTTCACCATCTTGTTTGAAGTTGCTATGATGTGTGATTGGACAATAGCCGTTTTGGGGGTGGGGCCAGCGAAAGGTCAATTATATTTAACTGTGTGCAACCTGTAAAATTTACTCTGTGTGTTTGTTTTTGTCTGACTCACTACGATACCTCAAAATGCTAATTAGCTAATCCACTATCAAAATAACAGCAAATAGCTCAGTTTTGATGAAAAATAAACTTTTTTCTTCATTTAACAGCCAGAAATGCTGGCATTTTATCAATTTTCATAAAAAGTGGACCAAATATTATACAAATAAATTGTATTAGTTATTTTATTATTTAAGGGATAAACTAGGCTTTTATTTTGTATTACAGGTCATTTTTTTAACCGTAGCATAAAGCAGCGCTTGTTGCCATGACGTAACAGTACGGTTCTGTTCCAAATGTCCTCATCCTCCCGTACTCAGTAGAATGGACTTTCTGCTGTACTTGCTAAGAACGTACTTGACACAAGAACGTACTATTATACTTTGGTATTGGGAAACGAACATTCTCTTAACCACAACACCTGGTTCCACGTGGGCTACTAAAGCAGAAGACCTGGAGCCACATTTACTCCGGATCACTAGAATTGGACCATAAGTGACTGGAAAAACCTTTCCTGGTCTGACGAGTCTATTTTAGCTGCAACATTCACATGTTCGGGTCAGAATTTGGTGTCCCCAGCATGATCCATCCATCCCGCCTTGAATCAACACCACAGCCATCCCTTTATGACCACATGGACCCATCTTCTGATGGCTACTTCCAGCAGGATCTTTCACCATGCCACAAAGCTCAGATCATCTCTAACTGGTTTCTAGAACATGACAATGAACTCCAATGGCCTCCGCATTCTCATGATGGGTTTTACTGTGTGATGCCGTCATGCCGGGATGGACCAGAACCTCTGATGAACGTTTCCAACATCTTGTTGAATTTAAATGAAGAAAAAAATGGGGTCCAACCCAATACAAGGTTGGTTTACCTAATAAAGTGGCCAGTGAGCACATGTGGTCATTTCTACGCTTCAGCTAATGCATAAATCATACACAGAAAAACCTAAGTATACAGTAGATTCACGTGTGTTCACACTAAACTGTTTTCTTTTTTACTCACTTGGCGAGATTCCTGTCGTCGTTCAGGTGTGGGAAGAATGCAGGTTCACAGATAAGCCCCGCCCTTTGACACACCTTTTTACACGAAGCACCTGCCTCTGCTTTCAACACCTGGAGTGCACTCAGAGGAGGCCAACTCAGTGCAGGTAAACAGAAGTCCTAAAATACAAAAAAAAAAAATGAAGCATGATAATAAAATGTCTAATAATTCATATTCCCAACATGCAAATCTAGATTTTTCAACCTGTTTCTCTATCAGGACGTTAACTCTCTGCAGCATTCCTTCACAGGTGAACTCATATGGAAGGTAGGGCTCTATCTGAAACGTAAAAAATGAATGTGCATTGATGATTTCTGATTTTATCTTTTGCATTTTTTATTAAATTAAAACCATAGCTACATTATGATTAAGTATGGCAGTGATAGCTCTCTCCACATCTGTCTGGTTGTTCATATCCACCATCCACACATAGGGCTCCCCGATGTCCTCAGCGTAAGGATGCTGAGACGTCACCTGCAAAAACATCATAAAACGTCTTAAATAAGAAACTATATTCAACAAAAACACGTTTCCTAGTAGCTGTGAATCAGATTGCTGACCTCTCTGGTGTTGGGTTTTCCGTTGAAGAACTTGGAGTTCAGGCTGCTCTGTGGAGGCTCTAATCTGGGGTTCAGAAAAGCGCAGCCATTGGCTAAAGCCTCCAGAGGGGCGGGGCCTTCATACGGGAAGGATAACCCTACAAAAACCTGCAACAATGCATTAAACGATTAACTTTACACAGAAAAGATGAATGTTTCTTATTAGTGACCACACGGTGGCAGAAAACACCAGAAAAAAGCTTCTGAAGCTGAGGGGGTTTGTGGCAACACTTCTATTCAATTACTTTAATTGTTTTTTTCCTGTAGCAGTTCTTGATTATCCATTTTTCTGTTTTACTTTCTTTCCTGCTTGTAATTAAACCTATTTTTGCATCATTAAACCACAGGAATAATCCCAGGTGAGCTTCCATGAAAGATTGTTTTGATGGGAATTTCTAAGAGGAAGAAGTTGTCATTGCTTTTGTAGATCGGTGCAGGTTTCACTGGATTTTTGATGTCAGGTGTTTGAAAAAACAAAATTGCTCAGATAATATTTGACTTTGTACAAGAAAAAATGATAAGTCTCCTCTGGAAAATACCAGGAATTATTAATAAAAACTGCAGCTGCAGGAATCTTTTCATTTTCAAAGAAGACAACAATCAAAAACAGAGAAAACAATATAAGAAGATTGTCAAAAGAAAACAGCGTGAGTGGTTCAGCAAGATTTAAGATCTGAGTAAATGTTTTGGAGCAAATATAAAATATAAAAGCCTTCCAACCTGAACAAGAGGAGACATGTAAAATGTAAAATGATTGTTTTCTCTTACTTTGCTCTGCCTCAACAGCCTCTGCACCTCGGTTCCCTTAACGATGCCGTGGTTTTTCACATAATCTGGAATCGAGGCGCCGTCATCCACCGTCCCGTGGATGTCCAAATACTTGTGAATAACATCCAGATAAGCCTCTTTATCCTTCAGCGTAACAGGAAACAAGTTTACAACCAGGAGCTCCTAAACATCCTAACTTTTCATTACTTCTGGTGTCACCTTCCAAAACGTGGCACTCTTCCCGTACACTAGAGCCTGGTTTTGCCTCTTGGTAGACTCCAGCTGCTCGTGTTCTTCAGAGCTCAGCTGGTGCTGCACCACGAAGCCGAGGAACGTGTTGTCTGGGGTATGAGCTGCGTGTGAGATAGCATGCATCACTTATATGTTGGAATATCTGCAAGAAACGTTTGATTATTGCCTTCATCACTCTGAAATTCATTTATGCAGAGACATACGGAACATGGTGTAGAACTGCATGGGGATCAGACTCAGGCCGCCAAACGGACATTTAAGGTCGTGGCTGGAAGCCCAAGCGGCATGATTAAAGTCGGGTTCGGTGCCAAAAGAGTCCAAAACACGGATAATACACCTGATAAACACACAAAGGGATAAACTCAACAAGGATTCTAGTTGTGTTAAAATTTGTCATTCTCCCCCCAAATATGGAACAGAATTATGAATTTCTGAAGATGTTTTTTGCAAAGGTTTGTACAAAAGTTTGTTTAAAATTTGCTAATTTAAGGTGCTGATTAATGTTTTTAGTGCTTATTTTCTGTCACAAGTTTTAAAGGAACACTTGTCAGTTTTGGCTTGTTTTTAGCACCCCCTAGTGTTCGTTGGTGAAACCAAAAGTAAAACTTATCTCCTCGCTGTGCGTTCATCTTTTTAACACCTTAATCTAACTGCTGAAATGTCTCCTCAGCCTTCATTAGTGTCTACAGGAGCGGTTCATCACTAAATCAAACACATCAGCTGTGTTCATGATCTAAAACATGCAGGAAACATGCTGGAAGCAGACTGCAGATCCATGTATGTCAAGTCCCAGCAGACCGGACCGGCAACTGTGAAGTTGCAAGTGGAATATTCTGGCCACAAGGGGTGACAGGGACTGGCTGGCCTTTCATTAACCCTGTAAAGGGTCGTTTTAGCACATTCTGGCTCAAGAAAATGATTTTAAAATATTAAAAAGTTGCAAAGTGTCCCTTTAAAAAAATTCTGACTGAATTCATGATTCATAAATTAATTCTAAACTCACTTGATAAAATGCTCCAGCTCATCAAATCCTGCAAACAAACACTGATCTCATCTGGAAGGTGAAAACGATGCCGTTATACTTTATTATGAACAAAATCAAAGTAAAAATGCACAATAATGCTAAATGAAATTAATAAACTAATGTGCACAGATAGAAGAAAGGGTTTTGTTTGGGGACATTAAAGATCAGAGGAGCTTTGAAGCTGTCCTTCACCCACACATCGTTTCTTTTATAAAAAGTTAGCTTAGTATCAGCATTCAAATACGCACAATTTAACCTCCAAATAATAATAAAGATGTAACAAGTGTATGTACATGTTTGAAGAAGCTAAACTTTTCCATTAATCTTATTTGTTTTAATACCTTCTCTTCTTTTCTCTGTATGATCCTTTTATCTCCCGTTTCCTAAAACAATGACGAGAACCTACTCAATGACACATCTTCTCTACACTGATTTTTTAAGGTTCATTCCTTCCCTTTTTTCCATCTTATCTTCGACACACACACGTCTCAGATCTTCAGCCGACTCTTCCCGTTTTGCTCTCAGGTGCTATTCTCCTCTCGAAAGGTTAACATTTACACATTCTTCTGTCTGCAGACATTTTCAGTAGCTTTAGCCTTCCAGCCCATTGAAGAACACATAAAAATCAGTCACAGACACAAAAACTGCTCAGTGACTTTCTGTTCTCCATCTCAACTAAAGCTTTTATTCTGCTCCGCTCTAGTTTCTATCAATTTCACTATTTTTATATATTTTACAGAAATAGAATACATCATGTTGTAGGATGAAATAAAACTCAAAGTTTTATATTTTATACGTGCTTGACGAAAGATTGAAGTAAGAATGCCATCCTGTGGTCAAATTTGGTTACTGCACCCCATTTTCAAACACAAGAGTGACTCACGGCCGTTCTGAGAGTTTCATGGCTGTTGCTAGCTACGGATCAGCACCCTAAGATTCTAGGTGATGAGCAAAGACGAGTCATACACAGTAAGCTGATTAGTAAATAAATACATTTCGCTGTAATATTGAATTTTTGATAAGTGAAAAAGTAGCTTGAAATTTTTTATAGCCCACTATTTACTTCTAATTCACCGTTATCATTGTTAGCTCAACGTTAGCCTCTAGCCTTTCATCCATCCATTTTCGTCCGCTTATCCAAGGTTAGGTTGCAGGGGCAGCAGCCTAAGCAGAGAGACCCAGACTTCCCTCTCCCCAGCTACTTGGGCCAGCTCCTCTGGGGGAATCCCAAGTTGTTCCCTGGCCAGCTGAGAGACACAGTCCCTCCAGCGTGTCCTGGGTCTTCCCTTGGGTCTCCTCCCGGTTGGACGTGCCTGGAAAACCTCACCAGGGAGGCGTTCAGGAGGCATCCTAACCAGATGCTCGAGCCACCTCAACTGGTTCCTCTCGATTTGGAGGAGCAGCGGATGACCGAGCTTCTCACCTCATCTCTAAGGGAGAGCCCAGACACCCTGCCTCTAGCCTTCTGCACCCAATATTAGAGTAAAACAAAAAGAAGCCGTTTCTTCTTAGGATTACAAGAAATAACTTCTGGGTCGCTCCTGTTTACTGGCTTAGGATCTTTACAACACACTGCTGCTTTATGCTGGCTGATGTCCAACTACAAATGCAGCGTTAGCTCGCATAGACTCAGCAAATTGTAAACAAAGACCACGTCCTTCTTTAGCTTTGTGAAAGGTGAAAAACTGACAACCACCCAGCCGACTAAGGAAATCTGTTTCAATGTAACCTTCCTGCCAACATGACTGAGACATTAGACTGTTTTGTGATTATTTCACTGTAAATTCTTACATATTGCATCTTTAACACTGAGGTGCATGCACCCACAGTGATTTAAAACATCTGGGTCAGATTGCATCACTTACTTGTAATCTGTCCAGGACGTCTTCAGTACCGCCTGAATTTGCCTGAGACCAATAATGTCCGTGTAGATCAGGTTTGGTTCCACTTTTGAGTATTGAAGAGGACAACTACTAATCCCAAAAAACCTGAAGAGGCAGAAAAAATGAATTGTGCTATAAGTGTAAACAATTTGTGGCTTGTGTTTCATTTATCTGCATAATAATCTCAGAGACTGATTGTGAATATAGAACACCTGAGGACAGGTGTGTTTACTCACTGCTTGAGGGTCTCTACAGAGGCAGACAGGTGAAGAGCGTGACCCAAAATATGAAGTGTGGATATAAGGTCGCTCCACTGAACGAGCTCCCCGAGGGGACCGCCACTGAAGGCATTCTCTGCTATTTTAAGACCTGCTTCATTTGTAATCACACCAGGA
>SSNS01000658.1:181333-254592 GCA_006937985.1 Aphyosemion australe
GGGAGGGGGGGGAGGGGGGAGGGAGGGAGGGAGGGGGGGAAGAGACGGTTTAAGGGCCAACTTTGAAATTTCAAAACCTCTCTGGTTTCTTAGTTTTAATGCCAAGACTTAAAAGCACCTGAGGAACAAGTGACAGTGTCGGATGATTCACTTCCTACAAAGAAAACAACCACCCACCCATTTTATTCTACTGTGTGTGTTTTATAGAAAGAAATTTAATAGTTATTGAATTTACATTTGGTATTACCAGAAAAAAAATAAAAAAAGAACTTACTAACAATGCAAATGTAAAAATAAATAAATAATAATAATAATAAATTATTAGAAAACTGCACATTAACAAATATGACACAAAAATGATTTCTAATCCATTTCCACTCTAATCATGACTATTAGCAAGCGTGTAAATTTGCAATAAAGGAGTTCACGTTTAATTTATTTCACTTCTATAACAAAATGAATTTGCTGAATAATCCAATTTAGATTTTTAATGAAACTTTGATTTGATTCATAGAAATGTGTTATATTTCAAAGAAAAGGTGTTAAACTATGAAAATGTATTGTGAAGTACCTTTAAATTAATGTTTCGCACAAAATTAAGTATGTAAATAAATCTAAACTATGAATTAAACATTGTTTGCAATGAATAAGCTCTTGCACCTAAAATAACACCACAAAAAACACAAAACCCCTGCAAGACAGCTGATAAAAACAGAAGAAAATAAAGAGTAAATGCAAATGATCACAGTTTGGCAAAAAATATATAAATTTGATGTAATCCAGCTGGGTCTAAAGGTGTTACACCAAAGGCTTTAGAAGTGTTTTGAAATAAGAGATTTGCTTTAAAAATTAAAACAGAATAAAAAGCAAGTGATAATTTGTGAGAACTTAAGAAAACTGTGATTTCCACCCAGAGAAACTGGACGTAAACCATCATAAACAACTAAATAAGGTTCTGGTGGGCAGAAGAGAAGCAGTCAGAAGAATCTGTCCTCAGTTTGGCCAAATTAAATATTCAAAACAATTCTATGGACACTGATTCAATGATAATGTGCCAATTAAATGGGTAGTGAAGGAGGTTTGGTGATGATAAACTTCATTTTCAGAATAATAAATCATCATTCCATGCAGACGCTCAATCCTTACAGACCTGGACAAAAGTACCCTTGGGTCAATGAAAGAAAAACCCACAATGGTCACAGAAAGAACTTGAATCTGACAAAATTAATAATGAATAAAAATTCTATGAAATGTAACCAAAGAAAGTCAGACATTGCTTTACAACCATGCTTCAACGGAATTATTTAAAAAAATAAACTAATGGAACAGACCTGGACAAAAATGATGGTACCCCTAACTTAATATATTGTTGCACAACCTTTTGAGGCAATCACTGCAATCAAACGATTCCTGTAACTGTCGATGAGACTTCTGCACCTCTCAGCAGGTATTTTGGCCCACTCCTCATGAGGAAACTTCTCCAGTTGCCTCAGGTTTGAAGGGCACCTTTTCCAGCATGTTTCAGCTCTTTCCAATGATGCTCAATAGGATTGAGGTCAGTGCTCATAGAAGGCCACTTTAGAACAGTCCAATATTTTCCTCTTAGCCATTCTTGGGTGTTTTTAGCTGTGTGTTTTGGGTCATTGTCCTGTTGCCAGACCCATGAGACCAAGCTTTCTGACACTGGCCAGCACATTTCTCTCTAGAATCCCTTGGTAGTCTTGAGATTTCATTGCACCCTGCACACATTCAAGACTCCCTGTAGATGCAGCAAAGCAGCCCCAGAACATAACAGAGCCTCCTCCATGTTTCACAGTAGGGACAGTGTTCTTCTCTTGATATGCTTCATTTTTCCATCTGTGAACATAGAGCTGATGTGCCTTGGCAGAAAAGTTCCATGTTTGTCTCATCTGTCCACAGGACCTTCTCTCAGAAGCTTTGTGGCTTGTCAACATGTAGTTTGGCAGATTCCAGTCTTTTGTGATTGGTTTTCAACAATGATGTCCTCCTTGGTCGTCTCCCATGTAGTCCACTTTGGCTCAAACAACGACGGATGGTGCGATCTGACACTGATGATCCTTGAGCTTGAAGTTCACCTTGGTTCTCTTTAGAAGTTTTCCTGGGCTCTTTTGTTACCATTCAGATTATCCGTCTCTTTGATTTGTCATCAATTTTCCTCCTGTGCCCACATCCAGGGAGGTTAGCTACAGTCCCATGGATCTTAAATTTCTGAATAATAGGTGCAGCTGTAGTCAGAGGAACATCTAGCTGCTTGGAGATGGTCTTATAGCCTTTACCTTTAACATGCTTGGCTATAGTTTTCTTTCTAATCTCCTGAGACAACTCTTTCCTTCATTTCCTCTGGTCCATGTTGAGTGTGGTACACACCATGTCACCAAACAACACTGTGACTACCTGGAGCCCTATACATTTCTCCTGTCTCCAGTTATTCTTAGAATAGTTTATTTCTCTCAACCTTTAGTTCTAGTTTCATCTTGTTTTAGTTACGGTGTCTTATTGTTTTATCTGGCTCCGTTTCAGTCCTCCTCTTGTGTTTCTACATTATCTCCCCTTCAGCCACTTATTCTGTTCTCAGTGTTCGGTTTAGATTATGTTTTTCTCATTTAGTTCCTCCCCGTCTGGTTGACCTTTTAGTGTCAGTATTTCTCATGTTTTGTTTTATTATGGTTTTTCTTTGTCCTCCTCTTCCTCCAGTGTCTGTGCATGTTCAGTCTCCTCTTAATTACTCACACCTGCAGCAGATCATTACTCATTACACCTGTTCCCTCATCACTGCTCAGTCTTATTTAAACCCCAGCTCTGTCATTATTCCCGGTTGGTTCATTGTGCGTTGTTCGTCTCTCCTCCTTGTGCTCCTGGCATTATTCAAAATAAAGGATTTATTTTCCACTTTACCTGGCTGCTTCCTGGTTTTTCTGCATTTGGGTCCTACCTCATCAACCAACTCCTGACACACAGATTACAAGATTGTAGACACCAGTGATGCTACACCTTGAATTAATGGCCCAATCCCAATACTCGCACTGCACCCTTCGCCCTTCTGTGAAGTGCACTTAGAGGAGGTGCGTAGTACACAAGTGTGCTGAATTGGGACAGGGAGCATTGCGTCATCAATCGCGACGCATGCCAGGATGCCAGTTGCTGTTTGTGCTACTTTTAAAAAAACTTTATTAACAACTTTCAAACTATTTTAAATTAATTGCTGTCCACATTAAATCTTGGTCTAAAACATTCAGAGCATGAATAAATATCATTAATCGTATTAAAATTAACTTCTTTTATTTGAAAATACAGATTTTCAGAAAAGGCACGTCTTCTCAAAATTTCCACGCAGCAATGGATTGTGGGTAATACCCTTGCCCAAAGTCTGCATCGATGCGGACTTTGACGAAGTGCGGATTAAGGGTGCAAAAGGGGCGTGGTCACCTTCCACACTTGAGAATTGGGACACTACGCACTCGCACTTCTGGACGGGAACGTGCAACTAATGGATGCAAGGGTGCAAGTGCGAGTGTTGGGACTGGGCCTACATGTCCCTTTGGTCACATCTTTTCTAGGGGTACCATCATTTTTGTCCAGTTTATTTTTTTAAATAATTCCGTTGAAGCATGGTTGAAAAGCAATGTGTGACTTTTATTGGTTAAATTTCATAGAATTTTATTTTATTACTTTTGTCAGATTCAAGTTATTTCTGTCACCTTTGTTGATTTTTTGTTCTTTGACCAAAGGGTACCAGAAATTTTGTCCACGTCTGTATCTCATGGCTTTTTGGTTTATGGAGAAAACAGTTATTGCAGCTCTTCCTCTTTTTTCCCTGGCTAAAATTAAAATGAATTTTCTAAATTTCCAAAGATGACCTGTGTGACTGGCCTCTAGTTTTATGGTTAGTACCTTCTGCCCTCAAGATGACAAATGCATGCCAAAGGTTGACTTTTAAACAAGAAATGAAACATCTGTTCATGTTGCATGAATATAGTAAACTCAAGGCTTGTTAGCTTGAATCACAAATCTCTAAAATGTCTAAATAAACATTGAAGAACTCCCATAAACTCACCTGTTTGACTCTTCGCTCTGTGCGGTTGTATTTCTCTGAAAGGGAGCGTCCTGCTTCCACCCAAATCTCCTCCATGCTTTTAATCCGTTGTTGGATCCAGCTGAATTGGGTTTTGTTCACTAAAGAGCGGTGAAGGCCTTCAAAGTTTTCTTTTACCTCCGCTTTATAAGATTCCACCTGTGGAAGTGGAAAACCAACAAATTCCTAAATAAATTGTGTTTTGCAACACCCAATTGCAGAAAACGCAGATTATTATGAATGCCAATTTGAGTCACTTTTCTTTTCTGTAGAGACCCTCGAAAGCATTTTTAATGTGACCAAAGATTAAATGAAAAACAGTTGGAACATTTCCAAAAATGTGATGCTTTAAAGTGACCAAAAACCACTACAAACCAACACATTTAATGAAACTGTACCTTTAGAGTCTTCACAGCTGGGCGGGCGACTCGGCCAGGAAGCAAAGGGCACCATGACTCGATCTTTATGCAACAGAGACGCACAAAAGAATTTAAAAACTGCAAGAATGACCGTATCTCATGAGCAAAATGTCATTTTTTTGTTAGTTGTGACATCTCTGATTCTGGATCAAATTATAAAGTTTGCGAGCTTAAAGAGCAGCTGGGTACCTCGCTGAGATAAATGAGGAAGGAGCACAGGGACCCGTTCACACCATAGCTGCTGTAACATGGCTCGGACTTCCACATGCTGTTCATCCACTGGTGCAACAGAAACACTCATTTAACAATCATAGGAGTTTTGTTCAGTGGAAGTTTATTATTATTACTATTATAATTAGTTTTATCATAATGAATGAATTCTGTTACCTTCAGCTTCCCCATACAGTCTGGAAACCCATCCATGCTCGGTAGAGGGCAGTTTCTATCTTCTGGGATTTTATCCTCTTAGAGAAACACAAATAGCAGCAGATTAATTGCTTTCTATCGTTCTTTAGCTTTTTTAGAGGTGCATTATATAAGAATGAAGTAAGAATGACATCTTGTGGACACATTTTGGTACTGCAATCCATTTTCAAAACACACAAATGACTCACTGTTCCGTGAGTTTGATGGCTGTTGGCAGCTACGGATCAGCGCCAGAAAATTCCAGATGGCAAGTAAAGACGAGTCACACACAATAAGTTGATTTGTAGATAAACACATTTCACTGTAATATCGAGTTTTTCATCATCTAAAACTTTTACTTTTCCACTTGAACAAATGTCTATAATGGCTTCCTAATGATTTTTCACTGGCCAGGAAGCCAATATTTAACATTGGAGCCTTTGTTTCATCTTGCCTTCTTAAACCAGCTCACATGCACCCCACGAGCACGCGCACTCCAAAACGTGATCTTGAGTTCCCGCCTACATGTCGTCACAAAGGCAGGATATACCATATATGGACAGTGCAGAGCAACGCTGCTACAGGCTGCACTGCCCCTCTCCCCCTCAAATTCAGTCGAGCACCAGCATTACTGAAATCTGGAGAACGCAAAATGAAGAAGCGAGTTGTGAGATGCTCAGTAGCTGACTGCCAAACTCAACAATAAAAGTTTTTGTTCTACCAAAATCAGACCAACCTACCAGGGACCAGTGGATAACTTTCATTTTTAACGGCGCTGTTCTGGAAACCCTCCCCACTGGTTTCGGTGTCTGTGCTAGCCATTGAGGATTCGTCTAGAAAGAGGGGCCGTTCCAACATTGAGAAACTTGCCTGCAATTCAAACGGTACGGCAGAATCTTAATACACTACTGTGTATAAATGCTGGGACGTTGGGCTCCATGTACAGAACTGCCGAAAATACCGAGATAGCTGAAGTGAGAAAAATGCATTATTATGTTGACCGTCCGGCTCAGCCAAAATATCGCGTGTGATCTTGTGTGAACATATGTCCTTTACAAAAAAGGGTCAGAAAAGAACCTTTTTAATTTCTTTTTCCAATATAATTCATTTTAATGGCCTAAAAGACTACGTAGATATCCTTGGTGTTATAGATGAATACTCCTTTAAGTGAAAAAGTAGCTTGAGATATTTTTAGAGCCAACTATTTTTTCTAATTAACCGTTAGCATTGTTAGCTCAACGTTAGCCTCTAGCCTGCTTCACCCGATATTAGAGTAAAACAAAAAGATGTCGTGGCTTCTTGGGGGTACAAGAAATAACTTTTAGGTCGCTCCTGTTACTGGCTTAGGATCGACCAGTGTAGAATTACAAATGCAGATGCTGCAGCGTTAGCTTGGCGCAGACTCTGCAACTCCGCACGCTCACAGATTGAAAACAGTAACTACGTCCCTCTTTGGCTATTTTGAAAGACACCGACAACCTCCCAGCTCACTAAGAAGGGAATATGTTTCAATGTAACCTACCTTCTAACATGATTGAGACAGACTGTTTTGTGATTATTTCACTGTAAAATTCTTACATATTGCACCTTTAAAGTTAATCGAATTTAGTTTATTAACAACTAAATGTTTTATTGTCTTTTCTCAGACTGAATATGCCACAAAGTCTTAAAAGTGAGGCTAATGTGGAGGACTGGCCTCGATAGTCACTCATTCCTAAAGTTGTTTGAATTTATTCCTTCAGGGCCTTGTCCCATATAGCTGTGTAGTTCATTTGCAAGTATCACATTTTTTGTCCTCTCATAAATCATAAAAACAAGTTATTAGAGGAAAGCAGGCCAAAATCTTCATTTCACAACTTTCCTATCCAAGATAGTTCATCTCCAAAGTCAGACAACCACAAATCATCACTGCTCATTTATTATGTGTAGGTGGGTATTTAGGCCTTCTTCCATAACATCTCTGCTTTCTCAGTCATAATTAAAAAAATCCATGTAAAGGCATCCAACATTCAGCACGCTGCATAACTCCAAATCAAACTGACTGTAAAATATATATCTGCATCATGCAAACATGCTGTGAACAAAGCAGTTAACGCTCTTGAAAAGACAAGTGAAGAGAATGGGTTCACTGCAGGACTCAACGATGGACCAGATCTTTATTTTTTCCATTTTTTTTAAAAATTGCAATTATGCGTTTTTTAAAAATGTTTTACAGTTTAAATCTAGAAATTAAATGAATGGAACTCTGAAGTCAAGAGTATCCTATCAAATATATCTATTAGTCACCTTACAGCTGTAGGAATCAATAGATTTAAGATTAAAATGAATAAAAATATGGAATATATTGAACGCTATAGACTTGATTTCTATATTAGTTTATTTTTTGTGCTCAAGTGCATGAAGGAAAAACCAGCAGACCATCTTTGTGCATTCAGCTTTTCTCATATGATTCTAACCTTACCAGGCTGGGTTTCTGCCTTCTTCTCCATCTGTAGTTTCAGAAGCTCCTCCAAGTGGGTCACTTGTTTCTGCAGCTGGAGTTTATCAGAACGCAGCTCTTTTATCATCTCATCCTTGGTCTGACCTTTTGCTTTCTCTGCCTCCATTTCCACCTGAAGGGCTTGAAGTTCCTCTTTGTTGTCCTTGAAATGTGACGAAGAAGAGACTAGAAGAAGATTAAGAAGGGGGGGGGGGGTGATTATTCTGCTTTAAACATGCCATAGGACTTTTATATTACAACCATTTTAAGTTTTGTGGCGATAAAACATTTTCTTTAAAAACTGGTGATGACTGCATAACTTATAAATCCATAATCTGGATCTGCTAATTTATATATTCACTGCAGAGCCTGTAGCTGACAGCATCAAGCATGCAGAAGTCACTTAATTTGGGGTTTTCACTACTCTGTTTACACACTTTAGTTAATCTCTACTGATGTATTCATCCCCAGGCCAATCAGGAGGATTTGCTCTTCCTAATAAGACATGAGCGCTTCTAAAATCCGTCTGCTCCACACAAGGAGCAGCGAGTAAATCTGTAAACAACAGCATTAATAAATTGGATTTCATTCTTTTTTGCAGGCTCTTTATGTCACATTTTAACCAATAAATGGTGATATTTCAGTGGTTACAATAATAATTTGTTGCATGGTGATGCGTGTGCGACTTTCTCACAGTTAGAGGATTCAAAATTATTCAGCAGATCATCCAAAAACTTGACAAAAATCCTCTTCACTTCTGAAAAAGAGAAGGTTAAAATAATAAGATGCAATACAATTTATTGAAAATGCTTTAAAAAACACTTGGGAATACAAAAAAAAGCCTTTTTGTTGATAAAAGTCAAAAAGATGCTAAATGACGACTGATTTGATTCAAATCCAACCATCAAATCTTACATTTTTACTAAAAATCTTCATATTTTTTAAAAACTTTGCTACCAAACGAGCGAGCCTTAATGCAGATTGTTCTCCTGCACAATAAAACACTCGAATATGCTTAATCAGTCTCTATTCATTTGACCTCCACTGGAGAATTGTCGAACTTCAAAAAGGAAGTGATGCAAGTGAGTGGTTTAACACTATGTCAGCTCACATTTGCTTTGATTACTTCTTTATACAAGAGGGAAAGTCTTGTGTTGTTACCAGTGGTAACCAGTCCCTTTTACCTAACCCATCTCATTATCTCTTCATGCTCTTTTCTCACCTTGCGCCTCGCTGGTTTCTGTCCACACTTTCCTTTTCTGCATCAGCCTGTTGTCTGCAGCCACACTGATGCTCTCATGGCCAACCTTACTCTAAAAGAGCAAGAGTAAACTCATTTTCTGATCTTTTATTCTAGGATTAATGAGAATATTACCTACTTGACCAACGTTAAAAGTCAGGAAACATACCAGGATGAAAAAGGGCAAACTCATGCACCACACCACACAGATCCCCAGCAGAACGAGAAAAATCCTCTTGAACGTTGATTTTCTCATGTTTCTTAGGGGCTGGATGTTGACTGGCATGTCTGAATTAAAAAAATAAAATAAAATGAATAATGCATTCAAATGCTACATTTCTGTAACATGCAATCTTCATTTGTATGTTGCTTTGGACAAAAGTGTCTGCTAAATGCATTAACATAAACACAACAATACAGCAATCAGTGTTGGGAAAGCAGTTTCAGACAAAGTGACAGGGAAGGAATTGCTTTTTACTTCTTTATTTAGGCTGTAACATCTAAAAAAAGAATGCATTGCTAAATAATGATGCTTTGAAAGACATGGTTGACATCTTGGAATAGCCAGGAAACAGCAAATCTGTGTAATATTTGTTAAATCATTTGCATGCGTTGTATTGGAAATTAAAATATAAAAAAAAAATAAAATATCTTCTTGATGCGTACAATTTATTTTATTTACCTACATATTTAGTCCCCAATTCATTCCCCAGTTCCAAAATAAAAGCATGTTTAAGTTCATAGAAGAGGAAGTGTCCTAGGAGGATATTTTACTATACAAATGAGGATAAATTTACCTGGTTCATGGAACCTTTACTTCCGTCAAAAAAATTAAATAAGTCAACCACATACGCAATATTAGGGCGATTTGGACATAAATCCTGTTTATTTTACGCAGATTCACTGAAACACGTTACTGTCTGGTGCTTTTATAGAACGTTACTTCATATGTTAACAATTTTAACCTGCATTACCTCCAGTTAAACCCATTTTAAGCGCAGTTTAGTTGAATGTTTGTAACCTGTTACTTCCTGTCCGCTCAGCCAGGTGCGTTTCAGCGTCTCCTCCTTCCGCACCGAAACGCACAAGTTAGAAAACTTGTTTTTCCTCCACTTGAGATAATTAAATCGCCAAAACACGCTGGTTTGAACGGGATTAAAGAGAAACGTTCAGGAGGAAACTGAATTTTGCGACAGTGCGCGGGTCTACTCCTTACCCATCAGACGGCGTGTGATGAGCGGGGAGGAGAGTTTCCTCCTGCCTGAATGGGCGGAAATACAGGTCCTTCTAAAAAAAATTAGCATATTGTGATAAAGTTCATTATTTTCTGTAATGTACTGATAAACATTAGACTTTCATATATTTTAGATTCATTACACACAACTGAAGTAGTTCAAGCCGTTTATTGGTATTAATATTGATGATTGTGGCATACAGCTCATGAAAACCCAAAATTCCTATCTCAAAAAATTAGCATATCATGAAAAGGTTCTCTAAACGAGCTATTAACCTAATCATCTGAATCAACTAATTAACTCTAAACACCTGCAAACGATTCCTGAGACGTTTAAAAACTCCCAGCCTGGTTCATTACTCAAAACCACAATCATGGGTAAGACTGCAGACCTGACTGCTGTCCAGAAGGCCATCATTGACACCCTCAAGCAAGAGGGTCAGACACAGAAAGACATTTCTGAACCAATAAGCTGTTCCCAGAGTGCTGTATCAAGGCTCCTCAGTGGGAAGTCTGTGGGAAGGAAAAAGTGTGGCAGAAAACGCTGCACAACAAGAAGAGGTGACCGGACCCTGAGGAAGATTGTGGAGAAGGACCGATTCCAGACCTTGGGGGACCTGCGGAAGCAGTGGACTGAGTCCGGAGTGAAAACATCCAGAGCCACCGTGTGCAGGCGTGTGCAGGAAATGGGCTACAGGTGCCGCATTCCCCAGGTCAAGCCACTTTTGAACCAGAAACAGCGGCAGAAGCGCCTGACCTGGGCTACAGTGAAGCAGCACTGGCCTGTTGCTCAGTGGTCCAAAGTACTTTTTTCGGATGAAAGCAAATTTTGCATGTCATTCGGAAATCAAGGCGTTTAAAATCTAATATGGAGGGCTAAAGAGTCAAGGTGGAGTCTGGAGGAAGACTGGGCAGAGGGAAATGCCAAAATGCCTGAAGTCCAGTGTCAAGTCCCCACAGTCAGTGATGGTCTGGGGTGCCATGTCAGCTGCTGGTGTTGGTCCACTGTGTTTTATCAAGGGCAGGGTCAATGCAGCTAGCTATCAGGAGATTTTGGAGCACTTCATGCTTCCATCTGCTGAAAAGCTTTATGGAGATGAAGATTTCATTTTTCAGCACGACCTGGCACCTGCTCACAGTGCCAAAACCACTGGTAAATGGTTTACTGACCATGGTATTACTGTGCTCAATTGGCCTGCCAACTCTCCTGACCTGAACCCCATAGAGAATCTGTGGGATATTGTGAAGAGAAAGTTGAGAGACGCAAGACCCAACACTCTGGATGAGCTTAAGGCCGCTATCGAAGCATCCTGGGCCTCCATAACACCTCAGCAGTGCCACAGGCTGATTGCCTCCATGCCACGCCGCATTGAAGCAGTCATTTCTGCACAAGGATTCCCCACCAAGTATTGAGTGCATAAATGAACATAATTATTTGAAGGTTAACCTTTTTTGTATTAAAAACACTTTTCTTTTATTGGTCGGTTGGAATATGCTAATTTTTTGAGATTTTCATGAGCTGTATGACAAATCATCAATATTAAAATCAATAAACAGCTTGAACTACTTCAGTTGTGTGTAATGAATCTAAAATATATGAAAGTCTAATGTTTATCACTATATTACAGAAAATAATGAACTTTATCACAATATGCTAATTTTTTGAGAAGGACCTGTATATGTTCTGCTTTCTTTCTTACAGCACCGAGTTGTTGTTTGTTCTTGTTATCAATAGTTACGTTGCTGAAAACGTCAGCATTGCCGCCGAAATCAACCCGTGTTTATGGTTTTTTAACTGTTCCTGGTGTTTACATTTTGATGTTTGATTTTTTAAATGTTTTTTTCTGGTTTTATGTGGTTTTTCCGAGTTGGAATCTGGAACGCAAAACGAGCTCGTTACGTAATTTCCTGGTCGGAAATTCCGAGTTTCGAGGACAACTGGAACGCACCATCAAAATCTTTTTTTTTTTTTTTTTTTGGAGCTAAACATTTAGTTTGCAAAATCAACGTTTATATTTAGCCCCAAAATAAATATTTAATTCAGAGCTAAATATTTAGTTTGTAAACCCCCCACTTTTTTTCAGGGACTATTAATTGTATTGTGCATTAAAGGCTGAATATGGAACACGAACACAAAAGCAACATCTAGCGTGTGGAGGATGTAGCCGCAACAATAGAACAAGGTTTCCAGGCGTCGGGTTGCCAGGTTTGCTGCTGATATGTGAATGGACCAGCCAGCACCATGTCCAGTGACGACCTAAACTCACTCTGGTTTTAGACCTTTTATGGTCGCTCCTCTTCTGAGAAGGATAACGACATCTTCTGGGCTCAGAATCAGCTGCTTGACTTGCAGAGTCCGCCATTTTCCACAGTGTGCTGAGTAGACTGTTTACCTGGATTTGGCAACCTGCAACAGTGCCCTCTAGTGGCTGGTAGATGTACACATAAACCCAGAGTTGTGCCCGTCAAAATAAAAATATAGCTTTTTAAGGAAATACTGTACCTTCATTCTGCACACCTCTAAACACCCCGTGGAGGTATTATTTGTTTTTTAAATATAGCTTTTTATTAAATTGTTCCATATTCAACCTTTAACATAAATATCCCATGTCTTAAAGAGGACATTGTCATCTTGCAACACATTTTATTCTTTTCATTTTGTATCTGTTTTTATATAGCGACTGGATTTTTATTTTAAGAACATTTTTAACTTTTAAATTTTTATTTTGAAACACTTTAATTTCTTATCTCTATGAGGTTCTAATCCAAAACAGGGGAAATAAAACATTTACTCACAATAAAAGTTTGAAGGTGTCCTAGAATGCAATTAATCAACAATCTAAAACAGAGCTTTGAGCCTCCAAAAAGCATAAGAACATTTTTTTTGGCTTTCATCTGTCCCAGTAGCCCTGATACAGGCCATTCTAAACCCCCTTACTCAGGCCTTCGGTGAAAAGAGCTGTTGACCCCTCCCACTCGGCCAGGACATGCTGATTGGTTGGTTTCCCCAGAAGGCCTCAGACACATGCAGGTTTGAGGAGGCGTGGCTCCCCCTTATGACGTGTTAAGGAAGGTTTTCTCAGAACAGGAGGTTCTCTCTCGCCTTTTTCAACTTTCTAATTTACATAAAAAGTAGGTCACACACGGCTTTGACTTTTTGGCATGCTACTGTTGACCACCCAATTCAACAACAAGGAAAATGTTGGTTTACATTCTAGGTCCCCCTTAAGTTTTGGAAGGATATAAACATCAAACATCCTCTGGGTAATTAGTATTTATTTAGCTCCTTGTTCTGATGCAAAAAATTATCAGTTATCTCTAAAGTTGCCTAAATGCAACGTAGCTACAGCTCCCCTGGGGCGCACTGACGGAGGCGAGGCTGCCGAACACTGGCGCCACCAGTCCCTCCGACCACCACCAGCGGGCAAGGCGGGTTAAGTGTCTTGCCCAAGGACACAACGACAGTGACAGACTGAGTGGGACGCGAACCTGCGACCTTCCGGTTGCAAGGTGACCACTTAACCCCTCTGCCACCATCGCCCAAAATGCATATTTTCAACAAAAAAAAGATAAATGTAAAAAAGTGAAAGTTGTACACTTCACTCAGCCATGGTGTCCCAAATAGGAGAAAATCTCACTTTATCCATGTGTGTTTTTTTAGCATTGATTTTAATGTCTTTGGTTTGATTAGAGACAATAAAATGAAAAGACTCACCTTATGGATCAGACACATCCCAGTGTGGTTTATGTTTCATTGTCAAGTTTCTCTGAAAGTGTAGATTCTCTTCTGAAGAAGAGACAACATGTTCTGGCTTCTCTAAGAAACCAGTTTAACAACCAGTTCCGCTTCATAACTGTGGTTTCTGCCCGTGCAAAGCATTTTTGAAAGCTATAATTGCTTTAAGTTATCATATTACTTTTGAACTTTTGAAAATCACAATACGTAAAAGTTCATCAAAAGGAGGAATTTTTTATGCATCCTGTTTGGTTCAGTCACACGGATTGATGCTTGTCTATTTGGAGAGGGACTCACCTAAGATAAGCCAGTCTTGCTGATTGGTAGCTGGAACAAGGTAGATAAAAAAAAGTCTTTTATCTTTCATCTGTTGCAGATTATTATTATTAGTTCCTCAATTGAAACGTAAAAGTTCCTTTTTTACAACCAGGAACACGTAAAGCATTAAAATGAATCATCGCTCATACCTAAGTTTGATGTTTACAATAAAAACCAGTTATGTGTTGTTGTTTTTACCCCAACTTAACATGCTTTGTTATGATTCACTGAATCAGAATGCATTAAAACAAGAACTTTCAGCTGTGGGTGTGGCTAAAGCTCGTCAACGATGCAGAACACAATGACGCCCTCTGGTTTTTCCAGAGAATACGAGAAGCTACTTTGCAGCTGTTCAGTCTGGATGTGAGCACTTCCTTTTTTCACAGCATTCACCTTAAAGAGACCATTCTGCAGCTTGCATTCACTGATGAACAATAAGAGAAGAATGTTATAAATGACATTTAAAATGGCTGCATCTTTAAACTGTTGTAATAAAACAAAACAATACTGTAAGTGGGTGAGTGAGCACTGACAGAGGCGAGGCCTGCCGTACACTGGCGCCACCGGTCCCTCCGACCACCACCAGCAGGCAAAGCGGGTTAAGTGTCTTGCCCAAGGACACAACAGCAGCATTCTATGAGGGGAGCCAGGATCGAACCTGCAACCTTCTGATTACTGGACAACCCGCTCTACCTCCTGAGCTTCTGCTGTGGTCTCTAGTAGGAATGAATGGGGGGACAAAAGCTCAGATGCGCTTGTTTCAGGAACTAGCAGAATGCCGCATCATTTGGACGTTTCGCCTCGGATTGGATAACAGCGTTGCAACTGTACCACTGACTTGCAGCGTGGATGTTTTATCTCCACAAATAACACAAGCCTAGAGGAGCTTTTGCCCTGTGGTGAAGTTGTTAATGCTAACGGTTAGCTGATATCCGGAAGGGGCTCTCAGTAGAGCCGCTGCTCCTCCAGCAGCAGCTCTCTCTTGCATGTGAGAGGTGGTTCTGTTCTACTTAGGACTCTATGGAACAGCTTATACACATAATCCCTAAAACCAAACACTGACAGAAAGCAGATGGATGAAATTTTTTCACGTTTGATGTTTATGGAGGCAGTAGAGACCAACATGGAACCACAAAAGAATACAAAAAGTGAGTTTTGAATATGATTTCTCTTTAAAATATTCATTTACATTTTTTATGTAAAAAAAAATTAAAAAGCATATCCTCACAAATAAAGTAGCTCTACGGAGTATTTCTTTTCTCTGATGGCACCATCTAGTGGCTGACAAGCGTACCACACCAATATTCGGGTTGACTCGGTAATTTAAGGTGGCGACTGCACGTTTCTTGTTTATGAATGTGCTTCTGTAGCCGACAAACAGAGCTAAAACACGTTGTTTTACTATTATTATTCTCATGTCATGTTGTGTTTTCATATATTTATATTTTAAAGACTTACTTGTCCGTGAAAAGTTCATCAACGCTGCATCAGCCGAGGTACTTCCTTAAATTTGAAGAACGTAAGTGGTAGTCTAACGCTATTGGTTAGTTCTGGCCGATTTGAACTCTGATTTAATTTGATTACAAAAATATGATATTTAAGAAATAATCACAAGAAATTTACTCTAAAAAATAAATGAGTTTATTTCATCAAAGCATGGAGATTTATTTTGTTCGACTATCCTGACTCAGATCAGACTAACCGATAGACTAGTTAAGTGTATTTTATTGTGATCAGAAATCATATTTTGAACTTCAAAAACATTCAATCCTAATTTTATCTAGTTTTCTATCTACTTCGATTTTAATAGATTATTTCTCATTAGGGATTTTTTAAACCAGCTTTCTTTTCTACGGAAGAGGATTAGGGCCACTGAAAAGGAAAAAAAGAAAAGAAAGAGAATTCTGACTTTAATCTCAGAATTCTGAGAAAAAAGTCAGAATTCTAACTTTTTTCTCAGAATTCTGACTTTAATCTCAGAATTCTGACTTTATTCTCAGAATTCTGAGAAAAAAGTCAGAATTCTAACTTTTTTCTCAGAATTCTGACTTTAATCTCAGAATTCTGACTTTATTCTCAGAATTCTGACTTTAATCTCAGAATTCTGACATTTTTCTCAGAATTCTGACTTTAATCTCAGAATTCTGACTTTATTCTCAGAATTCTGACTTTAATCTCAGAATTCTGACATTTTTCTCAGAATTCTGACTTTAATCTCAGAATTCTGACATTTTTCTCAGAATTCTGACTTTAATCTCAGAATTCTGAATTTTTTCTCAGAATTCTGACTTTAATCTCAGAATTCTGACTTTATTCTCAGAATTCTGACTTTAATCTCAGAATTCTGACTTTATTCTCAGAATTCTGACTTTAATCTCAGAATTCTGACTTTATTCTCAGAATTCTGACTTTAATCTCAGAATTCTGACTTTAATCTCACAATTCTGACATTAAAGTCAGAATTCTGAGAAAAAGTCAGAATTCTTTCTTTTCTTTTTTTTTCTTTTCAGTGGCCCTAATCCTCTTCCGTACTTTTCAGTCCTCTGGAAAACGGAACTTTACTTTTGTGAAACAGCCCACAGAGTTACGTTCGTTATAAAATAAAAATGAGCCTCACATGTTGCTATCTCACATGTTTCAAACCATTATTGTGACACTTCTATATGTATTTCATTACAAACACAATTATTAGGCCTTCTGGAGTTGACGTGTGGATGAAATGGAAAAGCTTGAATTGAATACAGCCTGATTTATTAAAGGTGAACAGCTGATGCTCAATAACAATAATTTGCAGCTTAAAAGTTCTTGGTCACTTTTAGGAGTCATTTGATTAGTTTAGTCTTATCTTTTTTAATTTCACTAGACTGAGGAGAAAATTGCTCATAAGTTGAATTTGATGTGATTTCAAATCCTCTGTGCAGGATTACTTATTTATTTGTGTATTTTAATTAATTAATTAATTTATTATTAGCAATAATTATTATTATTATTATTATTATTAACAATTTTTGGATGCTGAAACCCTTCAGAGAAAATTGCTAATGCAGTTTGAAAACCTACCTGTTTGGACATTAAAGGTAACGACTAAAGCTTCATAGGTTGTGCCTTTGTTCTGTCTAAAACCACTCTCCTGGAGCTCCTTTGTTCCTGCGTGTGCTCAGAGGCAAAGCAATCATTGGTTTCTGAGCGGCTTTTAGGTAAACAAACAGGAACCGCTGCTCTCGTCAGACCCATTTAGAGGTAGAATGTCACCTGGCGTGCCTGCAGGAGAACATAAGTGCTGCTCTGAAACCTTTAAAAAGTTGGAGTGTGACTCAGAGAGCCCAACTTTTGTTGTTTTAAAGTGAGAATAGGAAGGATGTGCAGGGCAATTCTGCACATTTTGATATTGTTGACGCTCAGCTGTCAGGCTTCAGCTGAGAATGACAGGAACTTCACAGCTTCCTGTCCGGGGCACCAGAAGGCTTTTCGGGGTTCGTGCTTTGAGCTCGTGGGTCTTCAGCGCTCTTTTCACAGCGCCCAAGATTGGTGTGAGGAGAGTGGAGGACACCTCGCATTTATCGCTGATAAAGACACTCAGATTTTCCTAGAGAGACACCTGGATTCTGAAAAAGACTCGTGGATCGGACTGGCACCATCCTGCTCCTCCAACAAACTTCCTCTGGATGCTGAAGGTAAAGATGAAGAAAACAAATTGAAAAAATCCCTTTTAGCCTTCATCCAAATTGAGTTCACAGTTTGCAAACTCATCAAGTACAATGAGTGTTCTTCTATTGCAAAACCTTATTTAAAAAAGGTTTACTTAGACTTTTGAAATGTGTTTCTGTGTAAAAACGATAAAAATATCATCTTTTCTTCCTGAATGACATTTATTTGGTGAATAAAAGCTCACATCCAACAGGACTCGAGCAGCCGAGAGCAAAAACAGCTCTAATACGTATTTCATTATAAACCTTCACACCATCATTAATTTTGATAACAAGATTCATTTCTGCTTATTTACATGTTTAAATGTCAGCAACAGAATATAAGTATCCTGGTCGATCCAGGGGTGACGTGTTTCTCCTGAAATAATGCAAAATTAATATAATTTGTGTCCACTCCAGGTGTTGGAGATCATTAGCCTGCATGTTTAAGTTATTTATTCAGACCAACAGGTTCAAAGGTTGAATTATGTCTTCAGTGAAGCGTGTCAATCACCCATTCATTCAAATCAGACACAACTGTGTTGAGTTGCTGCCATGTGACAGGCTGATTATGCAATAGAAGAGGTGTTCCTAATAAAGTGGCCAGTGAGATGATGGATTTTCTTGTTTCCAGGTCGTCTCTCTTGGCTCGATGGTTCACCCGTCGCATTTTCAAAGTGGGTGAGCATCCCGCAGCCGGGCGCGGGATGTGGACACGTTCTGAGAAACTCAGGTTTCCAGTGGGAGGCCACGAGGGACTGCCACCAAGAAAAGCCTTTTATCTGCCAGTTCGGTACGCGTGCTATGAGTCAAACTCTGAACACTCAATCACTTTGTGAGCATTACCTCTTTGAACTGCTTTTATTTCCTTCTCAGAATCTGGGAGAAGAATTATACGTTCGGGTCACAGCAGCTCTCTGAAATGCGGCGCCGGTCAGGTGTTAATGATAGACGGCGGCCGCAGGAGCTTTCATTACTGCCCAGCCAGGTCTTCTCCTCCAGCGTCCACACGTCAGGAGTGCAGCTGGGTGGATGCTGCTGACTACATTAAAGGTACCAGGTTATGTATGAATCTCTACACCTGTAACTTAGTGCTTTATTTGCTTTGTGATTAGAGCTTCAGGTTTACTCAGCTGAGCTCAGAGGAGAAAACAAACGTTCTGCTCAGATATGAAATTGAATCCATCACTAAATAATATTTGCCTTTTTAACACAAAGAACACGTTGTGTCTCTGGAGACTTGTTTGAAAAGACTAATGGCCCATTCTGTAAGGAAACCTTATAGAAAGCTTAAAACCTTCCTCACGCATAACAGGTATTCATCTATTCAGGTTAAATATTGACTCGAGCTTTTAACTATTCATCTTTTCAATCCGCTCATGTTGTAAAGTATCTTTGGATCCTGCTGTCCTTGTCTGCTAAAATACTCATCGTAGTAATCAGAGTTGATGGATAATCTATCAAGCTTCCCGAATGAGACAAAAAGACACCTAGAAGAAATATAAAAACCAAGTACAGCTCAGGTTTAGTCTCATATGGTGGGACTGGTAAAATCTGAATGATGAATGATCCGCACAACTCTACCACTGACTCCATTTGCTTTGCAACGTTGATGTTTTATCTCCACAAATAACACAAGCCTGGAGGAGTTCTGCTGTGTGGTGGAGTTGCTAATGCTAACGGTTAGCTTCTACTAGCCGAGACGTTCTCTGCTGTTTCCTAGACGCTAAACCAACAACAGCCTTCCCTGTTGTGAGTCAAGATGGGTGAGTCCATGAATGTTAAGTGATAGTGTGATGTAGATCTGTCAGGCTTTTCTGAACCAAGTGTTTTTCCGTCTATTTTCTATCAGAAGCTAATGCAGGAAATAGGGGTAGAAGACTATTTTCACGTTCAGCCTGCATGTTAAACTCAGAGTGGTCATTTTCAAAAGTAAAATATGTTTTCTCAGTAAACCTGCTCTTGAACAAAATATGTAATTCTTGCATTTTAATGTAATTTTATTCAATGCCTGTATGTGGAAAAAGCCGAAATCTTTTTTTCCATATGACCTATTTTAGATATTAAGATATTATTATATTTAAATCACTTTCTAGTCTGTTCAAAAATGTGTTATTTCTTAGCTGAATGTCAAGGCCAACAAGTCTGCCAGATCATCGATTTTATTAACTCATCTGATGACCTTTGCCCTGACCCGAGGAGCTACCTGACTGTGGACTTCCACTGCAAAGACGGTAGGTCACATTAATATTTAATTTACTAACTAAATATTTTTTCTGGAGATAAATATCTAGTTTATAAACTAAATATTTAGTTTTGTTGTTTGTAAATTAAATATTTAGCTCCAAAATAAATAATTATTTTGTGGCTAAACCTAAATATTGATTTTACAAACTAAATGTTTAGCTCCAAAATAAATATTTAGCTGGGATCTAAATATTTATTTTTGGAAAATAAATATTTAATTTGGAGTTAAATATTTAGTTTGTAAACCAAATATTTAGCTCCAAATTAAATATTTAGTTAATAAAATAAATATTTAACTCTAAATTAAATATTTAACTTGCTAACTAAATATTTAGTTGGGATCTTTAACATTTATAAATGTACGAATAGCATAGTGAAAATATGACTTTGAAAAATGAACTGCCATTTTTTTCTCTAATAGGCTAAACAACCTAAAATACTGCTGTTAAATTATGACTCTTTAACTTTACAAATGGCACCCCATATATTTTCACTCTGATTCTCACTAAACTGAAAACTACATGCCTCTTCTACATAACTGTGGAATTTATAAGCATTATGAGCAAACAGTAAATAATAATGTAAGACCAAAATAATAATACTGAAAAGGAGATCTTGTGGTCTCCAGGAAAGGTTCGGGTTTAGAACGGCAGGATATGGTGGGCGCGTTCAAGTTAAAGAACGGCTAATGAATTCCACTTGAGATATTTAACCAATCATTTATTCTTGTGGTCTGAAACAAATATAACAAGTAACTATCAGTCTCAATCATTATACATTGCAACATTATCAGCAGTCAGAATATCTCTATTAAATGGAACTATCATCCTACAAACTCACAACTACCACAGGTCAGTGTGGTGAAGCACACAGAATATTACAGTTAAACTTCAACAAATGCGTCCAAAAGCACTTAAACCAGCCCAGCATAGCCATAAAGACTCACCTTCTGGCATTCACACACAGAATAAACAAAGGAGCTAAGAGAAACGTCCCCTTGTGTCCTCGCAGCGAGGGAAAGAAAAAAAGAGAGAAAAAACGCGCTGCGCTGCTTCGCCCTTGGTGTTGCATTCAACAGCGTCGGAAATCAACGCTGAGTTCAGGATCATAGGAAATCCCAACTTCAAACGTAAACAGCATTAATAACACTCTTAAGTCACAACTAAACAGGGTGGGCTTTCTAACACAGCCGCCCCCGACTGTCTTCTTAACAGTCGTAACTAGGTAGGAAGTCCACTCGGTCATTCAAATCAGTCTGCATCTTCAAACTTGGGCAGAGCAATCAGACGAGCTACCGGTCGGGTGTAAGTCCGGTCATTGACCTTAACGGCAGCAGTTCGTATGCGTCCATCAGCTCCAGCATAAGTAGCTGTCACCTTTCCAACAGGCCATGAAGCTCTCGGAAGCTGGGGATCCACGACAAGGACCACTTCATTTGGGGTGAGATGTTTCCCATCTCTGCGCCACTTCTGTCTCTCCTGTAAACTGGGCAAGTAATGACTGATAAATCGAGCCCAGAAATGATCACTCAGCACTTGGCTATGTCTCCATCGTCGCTTGCCAAGGAGGTCACTGTGGTCATACATGACTTGTGGAAGTGACGCATCGTATCGTCCCATCAGCAGGATACTAGGTGTAATAGGGTCTGGATCTGCTACATCGGTGGATACATATCCCAAAGGCTTTGAATTCAGGATACTCTCCACTTCTATTAGGACCGTACGAAGCACGGTTTCAGGTGGAGTCTGCTCTCTTAGTACGACATTCAGGGCTGTCTTAACCGACCTGACCTCCCTTTCCCATGCCCCCCCAAAGTGGGGAGCACTGGGAGGGTTGAAGCAGAATGCGATCTGTTGTTTGGCTAACCGCTCCTTCAGCTCTGGCGCCAAAGTGTCGAAGGCTTCATGGAGCTCCCTGACTCCTCCAACAAAATTGGTCCCATTGTCACATAGAATCTCGTAAGGTTTTCCCCTCCTAGCAATGAAACGCCTAAGCGCCATCAGGAAGGCATCAGCATCCATGCTCTCCAGGAGATCCAGATGTACGCAACGAGTGGTCAGGCATTTGAAGATTATCCCCCAGCGTTTCTCCATTCTGCGTCCTATCTTCACAGTGAAGGGTCCGAAGCAGTCAACACCAGTTGAATAAAACGGTGGTTTATACAAGCGTAGTCGAGCCGGTGGCAAATCTGCCATTTTCGGGACGGACGGACTCGCACGCCATGATTGGCACTGTATACAGTGTCTCTGACATCTTTTAACTGCTTCCCTCCCACGAAGGATCCAGAAACGGCATCGCAGTTCTGCCAATACTCGTTCAGGTCCGGGATGGAGAAGGGTGTTGTCGAAGTCCTGAATGATGAGCTTCGTCAGGGGATGTTTCGGATCCAACAAGATAGGATGGATAGCATCTAACTCCAGCTGCTCTGCTCTTCTTAATCTCCCTCCCACTCTAAGGAGTCCACTATCCTTATCGTACTCCGGAGATAACGAGCTCAAACAGCTGCTAGTTGGAATGGCTTTCTCTTGCCTAAGCATCTGAATCTCTTCTGGGAATGACTCTGATTGTGCCTGCTTCAATAGGAGGTTCTCAGCCTTAATATAGTCGGCTGCCTCACTGATTGAACTAGGGTTCTGCTCAGCCGCCCCGTGGAGGAACATAGTTGTTGCTTGTAGCAGGTCCTTCCAAGTGGAAAACGCGCTGACATCTGGGAGCTGAGGATGGGAGTCAACTATTGTACGTCCACAGAAGGTAGATTTCCTCAACTCACTGTTCTCTGGTTCTGTACAAGAAGTTGGGCCAGCTGGCCAGTATTCTTCTGACTGTTGCAGGAATTCTGGCCCTCGATGCCAACGATGTGGAAGAGACAGCTCCTTTAAGGTCTTGCCTCTCGTAATGTCATCAGCCGGATTATTTGAAGTATCCACAAATCGCCAGGTGTCCACATCGGTGAGGCTCTGGATTTCCGCCACTCGCGTCCCTACAAAAACTTTATAGTGGCAAGACTCAGATTTTATCCAATGTAGGACGGTGGTAGAGTCCGACCAGAGAAAGACCCGTCTGATAGGTAAGGTAAGCTCATTCCGAAGGACATTAACGAGCTGGGCACCGGTGAGAGCTGCACTTAACTCTAACCGTGGCATAGACAACTGTTTCTTAGGAGCCACCCGGGATCTGGCCAACACGAACGAGACCTGAACTCCACCTTGAGGGTCTTCTGTCCGCAGGTAAGCAACGGATCCATAGGCCCTCTCCGAGGCGTCGCAGAAGATGTGTAGGTCCCGGAGGGATGTCTGTGAATCAGCCGATTCTGGAGCATAACATCTGGGAATCTCCATTTTAATAAGATCTGGTAGCTCCTTCATCCAAGCAATCCATCGATCACAGAGGCTTTGTGGTTGGATAGGATCATCCCAGCTGAGCTGCTCCTTCCAGAGGTCTTGCACCAAAATCTTGGCTCTTGTGGTGAAGGGTACAATATATCCAAGTGGATCATATTGGCAGGCAAGTACTTTGTAGACACTCCTCAAGGTGGGTACTGTTTCGTCCACAGTTCTGTGTTTGTACCTTAGGGCATCTCTTAAACAATCCCAGGTGAGGCCGAGGGTTGATTCTTGAAGAGTTGTGCTGGTTTGGGATAGCCACAGGTCACTACTTTCAGATCTGGTATCGGATGGAAGATGCTCAATAACATCCGGGATGTTGCTGGCCCACTGGCGTATCTCGAAACCTCCAGTGTGGAGTAACTGACGGAGACCATCAACCAGCTCTTTGGCTTCTTCCTTCGTATGTGTGCTGCGGAGACAGTTATCTACATAGAAAGACTGCTCTACACAATCTACGAGATCAGGGTTAGACTCACGTGCCTCTTGTGCATGCCGCTGCAAGGCATAGATGGCACAGCAGGGGCTGCATGTAGTGCCAAATGGCAGAACTCGCCACTCATAAATTTTAGCCTCTTCAGTCCTCTTCAGGTCCCTCCAGAGGAAGCGCAGAACTGGTCTGTCAGTTGGCAAGAGACGTATCTGATGGAACATACTTTTGATGTCGCCACTTACCGCCACTGGGTATTGGCGGAACCTAATAAGGACTCCTAATAGAGAGGGACCAAGGGTAGGTCCAGGCAGGAGAAGATCATTGAGGGATTTCCCTTCATACTGGAAAGAACAGTTGAAGACAATCCTGTTCTTGTTATTGTGTCGCACCATATGGTGGGGTATGAACCAAGATTCAGAAGTAGTTCTAGTTTCTTCAGGTGGAACCACAGATACGTAGCCCATCTCCTCCAGCTTCTGAATCTCCTTACAGTAGGCCTCAGCACGCTGTGGATCTTTAATCAATCTTCTCTCAGTGCTGCGAAGGCTAGGCATTACTGCCTCCATAGGAGCCTGAAGGGTGGTGACATTATTTCTGCGGAGCAGAGGTGTAGAGTAACGCTTTATCCCATCTACTTCAACTCTGACGGTTGAGGCCTGGAGCAAGTCTAGGGCTTGCTGATCTAGGTTGTGTCGGATATAATATTTTTTACCTGTTGTACCTTTAATTTTAGAACTTAGAATCCAGGGAATCAAATATATTAATCACTTTTCTTTTCAGGTTTATTAATACACATATGATTCTTGTACTCTTTATTGATCTGCATTTAACCATGATTTGTGCATGTTTACATCAAACTGTGAGTTCCAGCGAAAGCAAGAAGGTTTTAATCTCCTGTGGAGGTTTTGAGTTTCAGTCATAAAACTGTGCAAAGGGGGAGGTGAGAACACTCTGACCGAGGGACAGATAAGACAGGAGAAAGTTTAGACCAGATGGCTTCATTCCTGGAGCCAGAGATCATAAATATGTCGGTTACCAAGGATACGAAAGTTAGGATCTTGAGGGAGGTACCAGGCGGAACCAGGTTCTGCAGAAGGGATAAAATCTGTGTGCATGCTGTGAATTTCAGATTCGCCATTATACGAGGGGAGATGGACAGAATCTCCCCGAATGTACATCGGGTTACAATAAAAGATGATTGAGTGAAATAAAGAGTGTACGTTGATTGCAACGAGGCGGTCTTCATGGCTCGTGATTTCTTATTTGATCAGAAGATCTTAACGAACCGGGAGAGTGGGAAAAGGAGAGAAAAAGTCAAATGCTGAGCCAGCTCGGAGGAAAGAAGAAGAATCGGAACCAGGATCACGAGGGCCTGAGGAGAGTGACATCAGACGAGCTGCAGAAAACCAGATTTGAGCTGAAATACATCAGAGACAGAGAAACACAAATTTTTTCCCACAACAGTTGGATCTAGTAACCTGTTTAGTACTCACATAGGGTAATGTATCGACCTGCCAGAGTCGTTCCACATGTCTGAAGAGCTCGCAGTCAGGTGAAACAGCACCTGTGAACAAACACTGCTGTTCCAGCGGAGTGATTTGGTCGGTACTGAAAGGACCTTGAAGTGACCAACCAAGTTCAGTGCGGACTGCAATGGGTCCTCCTGGTGGTCCCATACGTACTGGCTCTACCGGTGCCAAGAGATGAGGCATGTCCGAACCTATCAGCAGCAGGGGCTGGATGCGATCTAACTGAGTCAATGGTAGGTCGTGAAGATGTCTATACTTCCTTTGAAGGGACTTCACTGGGTAGGAATGTTCTGAGAAATTCAGGTTGTCCGAAGTGAAGGCTTGACGAACGTAGTATGTTTTCCCAGGCTGATGAAGGGATGATACATAGAAATCAACTGAAGCACCGCGAAGTTGCACAACCTCCTGGTGCACTGTTCGCAGTGTTAGTTCTTCATCCTTCCTGGTAAGCTGAAGCTGTTGAACGGCTTGTGGTAAGATGATACTCCGCTCCGAACCGTCATCGAGTACTGCATAGGTCTCCAGTACTCGGTCCTTGTTGTGAAGTAAAACTTTAACGACCTTTAACATCACCTTAGGGGATCGATTAGGTCTATCCAAGTACACCTTGGTGTCCGGAGAAGTCACCATGAGCACCCTCTTCCGAGTTTGATGGACAGCATCATGTAGTACTGTCAGGTGCACCTCTTTGCATGTATTACAAGGTCGCTTGAGGGTACAAACCTCGGGCTTGTGAGATCTTCCACATTTCCAGCATCGTTGCCCATCAGTCAACCACTGTACAATCTGTTCTGTACTCAGCTTCTTGAAATCTGTGCAGGAGTTCAGGAAGTGTTCCCTATTATCGCAGCGTGGACAATAGGGCTTGGGCTTGACTGAAGACTTCGGTTTGGCCGAGGTCTCTTTGGGACTCAGATCATCACTAGCGGTAAAGAAAAGGGCTGCAGAGGATTTCTCCTTCGCTCTACTGAAGGTGTGCTGGTGCCCTTTCGTTGCTTTAGGAGTTTCTTGACTATAAAGTGTGGCAGCTCGACCCGCTATCCGCTTGGCTTGGGATTTAATCTGTAACCAAGAACTTAGATCTAGTAAGGTGTAGGTCTGATCGGTGCCTGTCCGGAGGACCCCTTGGTTCAAACAGTGTTCCACGAATCCATCTCGGTAACTTGGCGGCATCTTACTCAGTAATCGGTCGACATGAGATCCACATCTCAATTCGAACCCGTTCTGTCCCTCAAGGGTTCTGAGCATGCCAACAAGAGACTGAATAGATAATGCAAATGCATCGAATGCTTCGGCGTCTCCAAACTTTATTGTAGGAGCGTTCAGGATAGCACCCAATTCACTTTGAACCAGCTGCCGAGGTTGGCCGTATTTATCCTGCAATGCGTGCATAGCCATGGTGTACGGCTTTGGGTCGTGCATGTAAGCCTTAGCTAGCTGGAGTGCACTGGGTAGCTTCAAGTGTCCAAGAAGTACTTGATACTTGTACTGTTCATTCAGGTGTGGATGATTATTCAGCGTGTTATCCAGGGCCATCTTCAGTAGAGCAAAATCATTCTCTCTACCTGACTCGAAGAAGGGAATCATTGGCTTAGGAATGTTGAAAGGCATCATGTATGGAGGATACACTTCGGTTGCTGACAGTTGGGTCGGAGCTCTATGAGTCCAAGAGGCGTTGGAGGTGTAATCCTGGGATGGATGGCCTGGGTGCTGAATAGGAATCATATAGGAGTCAATGGGTGCTGAACTAATGGCTGTTAATACTGAAGGAACAACTGGTGGAGGAGCTGGAGATGATAAATGAGGTTGTATCTGGTGCAGAGCCTGACTTGATGGAGGAGGAACTGCATGTGGAATTGAGGGGAGGGCCGATGAGGAACTTAGCTGTTGGTTACTAAGGACCTGTGCGGGGGTCGTAGGAGGGATCTTCGGCGAGGCTGTAGGCGGTGCTGAAGGTGGAACGATGGATGACCCTACATCAGGGATTATTGGGTTAACTGAAGAAGGTTTTGGAGGGGGAACCGTGAGAGGTAATGAAATGGGGTTGCTTGCTTGGCCATCATCTGATGAACGCAATGAGGTTTCGGACCTGACAGGTTCCTGTGCTTTCTCCATTAAAAGGGAAGTGACCATTTTAGCTATTTTCAGCTCGTTGGCCGTCTTCTTCAGCTGTCGTTGTCTCCCTAGTTGTTTAGTTAACAACTCTTGTGACCTGATGGCTTCATCCTGCAGCCGTTGGGCCTCTCTAGCTTGGGTTTGTAACCGCTGACATTCAGATTCGATTTGCTGATCCTCTTCCAGATGTTGCTGTAGCTCCTCAAGTTCTATCTGCTTCACTTGTTCCTCCAGCTGGGCCGTTTCCAGCTCAGATAAAACATTAATGGGGAATCTGCCGGTGGAATATCGTGATGTCCAGGTGGATCTGGATTTAGAACTGCTATGAGATGAGTGCTTCCCACTACTGCGTGAACGTCGAAAGGAGGAAGGTGCCTGTGTGGTCTGGGTTTGTCCCTCAGGAGGGAGAGTTGTAGCCACATAGTCAGCTAAATAGGCAGGAGGTCGACGCTCCCTCTGTGAAACACGTTGTGCTGCAGGTTCAGCATGGACATCTATCGGTTCCATATCTTGTTTAATGCTCTAAATCCGGCTCGAAGGACCATGAAAAGGAGATCTTGTGGTCTCCAGGAAAGGTTCGGGTTTAGAACGGCAGGATATGGTGGGCGCGTTCAAGTTAAAGAACGGCTAATGAATTCCACTTGAGATATTTAACCAATCATTTATTCTTGTGGTCTGAAACAAATATAACAAGTAACTATCAGTCTCAATCATTATACATTGCAACATTATCAGCAGTCAGAATATCTCTATTAAATGGAACTATCATCCTACAAACTCACAACTACCACAGGTCAGTGTGGTGAAGCACACAGAATATTACAGTTAAACTTCAACAAATGCGTCCAAAAGCACTTAAACCAGCCCAGCATAGCCATAAAGACTCACCTTCTGGCATTCACACACAGAATAAACAAAGGAGCTAAGAGAAACGTCCCCTTGTGTCCTCGCAGCGAGGGAAAGAAAAAAAAAGAGAAAAAACGCGCTGCGCTGCTTCGCCCTTGGTGTTGCATTCAACAGCGTCGGAAATCAACGCTGAGTTCAGGATCATAGGAAATCCCAACTTCAAACGTAAACAGCATTAATAACACTCTTAAGTCACAACTAAACAGGGTGGGCTTTCTAACAAATACAGAACATAATAATACTTATAAGTAAACCATAAAATACTAAAGTAAGTCAAAGTATTCACATAAAACAGAACCATATATACCAATAAGCCACAAAGTAAAACGATCCACACTGCTGGACAAAAGATATTATTACTTACAAGTCCAGTAGCAACAAAGCCAGGTCACCATCAGTCCGTGATTTGATGAGTGTGGGCCGTGTTCACTAGTTTTAGTTCTTTGTATCCCCGGCCGCTAAAGACTTTACTCTCTTACTTTTACTTCCAGTCATGATTCCAACAAAAAACATTCTTTTTCTCCATCTTCTTGTGCTTTTTATTGACGGTTGGCCAACTGAAAAAGCTAACTGCTAGCCTCTATATGAGCTAACGGCACAGTAAACAGCTATTGTCATAAAGCGGGTAGAGACCTCTCACTAGTGTTCCCACCCGGACCACAAAAACTTTAAGCTCAGTTTCTGGTCGGCATAGAGCTACAGAGTGATGTCCAGTTTGAAGTTTCTCATGTTTCTGGCTCAAGAACCACTGAAACCAGTTTGAAAGCAATAGCTTAAGTTGTTTAAAACTCATTAGTGTTACTTTAAATAGAAATTAAACCAGAATCCAAACACAAGTTTATAGGAACCTGATAATTTAAAGCCTTTTATTTGGTCTTTCTCCTCCAGCTGTGTTGCTGTCAGTAAAATCTGTGGCTGCTGTTTCTGAACTCGTCACCATCACATTACAGCCTGTCNCTCTCGTAATGTCATCAGCCGGATTATTTGAAGTATCCACAAATCGCCAGGTGTCCACATCGGTGAGGCTCTGGATTTCCGCCACTCGCGTCCCTACAAAAACTTTATAGTGGCAAGACTCAGATTTTATCCAATGTAGGACGGTGGTAGAGTCCGACCAGAGAAAGACCCGTCTGATAGGTAAGGTAAGCTCATTCCGAAGGACATTAACGAGCTGGGCACCGGTGAGAGCTGCACTTAACTCTAACCGTGGCATAGACAACTGTTTCTTAGGAGCCACCCGGGATCTGGCCAACACGAACGAGACCTGAACTCCACCTTGAGGGTCTTCTGTCCGCAGGTAAGCAACGGATCCATAGGCCCTCTCCGAGGCGTCGCAGAAGATGTGTAGGTCCCGGAGGGATGTCTGTGAATCAGCCGATTCTGGAGCATAACATCTGGGAATCTCCATTTTAATAAGATCTGGTAGCTCATTCATCCAAGCAATCCATCGATCACAGAGGCTTTGTGGTTGGATAGGATCATCCCAGCTGAGCTGCTCCTTCCAGAGGTCTTGCACCAAAATCTTGGCTCTTGTGGTGAAGGGTACAATATATCCAAGTGGATCATATTGGCAGGCAAGTACTTTGTAGACACTCCTCAAGGTGGGTACTGTTTCGTCCACAGTTCTGTGTTTGTACCTTAGGGCATCTCTTAAACAATCCCAGGTGAGGCCGAGGGTTGATTCTTGAAGAGTTGTGCTGGTTTGGGATAGCCACAGGTCACTACTTTCAGATCTGGTATCGGATGGAAGATGCTCAATAACATCCGGGATGTTGCTGGCCCACTGGCGTATCTCGAAACCTCCAGTGTGGAGTAACTGACGGAGACCATCAACCAGCTCTTTGGCTTCTTCCTTCGTATGTGTGCTGCGGAGACAGTTATCTACATAGAAAGACTGCTCTACACAATCTACGAGATCAGGGTTAGACTCACGTGCCTCTTGTGCATGCCGCTGCAAGGCATAGATGGCACAGCAGGGGCTGCATGTAGTGCCAAATGGCAGAACTCGCCACTCATAAATTTTAGCCTCTTCAGTCCTCTTCAGGTCCCTCCAGAGGAAGCGCAGAACTGGTCTGTCAGTTGGCAAGAGACGTATCTGATGGAACATACTTTTGATGTCGCCACTTACCGCCACTGGGTATTGGCGGAACCTAATAAGGACTCCTAATAGAGAGGGACCAAGGGTAGGTCCAGGCAGGAGAAGATCATTGAGGGATTTCCCTTCATACTGGAAAGAACAGTTGAAGACAATCCTGTTCTTGTTATTGTGTCGCACCATATGGTGGGGTATGAACCAAGATTCAGAAGTAGTTCTAGTTTCTTCAGGTGGAACCACAGATACGTAGCCCATCTCCTCCAGCTTCTGAATCTCCTTACAGTAGGCCTCAGCACGCTGTGGATCTTTAATCAATCTTCTCTCAGTGCTGCGAAGGCTAGGCATTACTGCCTCCATAGGAGCCTGAAGGGTGGTGACATTATTTCTGCGGAGCAGAGGTGTAGAGTAACGCTTTATCCCATCTACTTCAACTCTGACGGTTGAGGCCTGGAGCAAGTCTAGGGCTTGCTGATCTAGTTTGGATCTAGTAACCTGTTTAGTACTCACATAGGGTAATGTATCGACCTGCCAGAGTCGTTCCACATGTCTGAAGAGCTCGCAGTCAGGTGAAACAGCACCTGTGAACAAACACTGCTGTTCCAGCGGAGTGATTTGGTCGGTACTGAAAGGACCTTGAAGTGACCAACCAAGTTCAGTGCGGACTGCAATGGGTCCTCCTGGTGGTCCCATACGTACTGGCTCTACCGGTGCCAAGAGATGAGGCATGTCCGAACCTATCAGCAGCAGGGGCTGGATGCGATCTAACTGAGTCAATGGTAGGTCGTGAAGATGTCTATACTTCCTTTGAAGGGACTTCACTGGGTAGGAATGTTCTGAGAAATTCAGGTTGTCCGAAGTGAAGGCTTGACGAACGTAGTATGTTTTCCCAGGCTGATGAAGGGATGATACATAGAAATCAACTGAAGCACCGCGAAGTTGCACAACCTCCTGGTGCACTGTTCGCAGTGTTAGTTCTTCATCCTTCCTGGTAAGCTGAAGCTGTTGAACGGCTTGTGGTAAGATGATACTCCGCTCCGAACCGTCATCGAGTACTGCATAGGTCTCCAGTACTCGGTCCTTGTTGTGAAGTAAAACTTTAACGACCTTTAACATCACCTTAGGGGATCGATTAGGTCTATCCAAGTACACCTTGGTGTCCGGAGAAGTCACCATGAGCACCCTCTTCCGAGTTTGATGGACAGCATCATGTAGTACTGTCAGGTGCACCTCTTTGCATGTATTACAAGGTCGCTTGAGGGTACAAACCTCGGGCTTGTGAGATCTTCCACATTTCCAGCATCGTTGCCCATCAGTCAACCACTGTACAATCTGTTCTGTACTCAGCTTCTTGAAATCTGTGCAGGAGTTCAGGAAGTGTTCCCTATTATCGCAGCGTGGACAATAGGGCTTGGGCTTGACTGAAGACTTCGGTTTGGCCGAGGTCTCTTTGGGACTCAGATCATCACTAGCGGTAAAGAAAAGGGCTGCAGAGGATTTCTCCTTCGCTCTACTGAAGGTGTGCTGGTGCCCTTTCGTTGCTTTAGGAGTTTCTTGACTATAAAGTGTGGCAGCTCGACCCGCTATCCGCTTGGCTTGGGATTTAATCTGTAACCAAGAACTTAGATCTAGTAAGGTGTAGGTCTGATCGGTGCCTGTCCGGAGGACCCCTTGGTTCAAACAGTGTTCCACGAATCCATCTCGGTAACTTNTCTCTAATAACCTGTTTTACTGTAGTATGTTGCACCACAGGAGAGGCAGAGAGGAAGCTGACTGATACATTCAGTACAAAAATACTTTCACAGCTTCATCTCAGTATGTCTGATTGAACCAGGAATTTAAGCCTAAAGCTGTTTGTGTCCCAACGTCACACTTTAGCAGCACTAATGCAGCACCACACAGGCTGGGAAATGCGCTGGGTGAAATTTGTGACCTTGGCGATGATGCAGCTGCCCCTTACAGCGGGATGCTGGACTTAATGTGTGTTTTTGAGGCAGAGGGAGAGAGTGTGAGCTGCAGCAGGAGAGCAGCGGTGGAGATAAGGAAGATTAACAGTAGCCGAGGTGACATTTTAAAACTGATGAGCAGCGATAAAACAGGAGTTCCGGAAATAAACCAGCTCACTCGGGGAAGTGGCCTTGTGTGAGCTGATAGCCGTCAAGCATCCCTAGAGCAACGATTTCAACACAACACCCCACACACACACACCTCATTCTCCAGCTCCATCACTCTCTCGCTCAGCTGCCTCTCTGTCTCTCCAGTGGTGTGACGGCGGGTCGAGCAAAAGCCTCGATCTCTTCCAGCTTCAGGACTTTCATCCAGATGTGACGTCTCGTTTGTGAGCGACAGTTCTGATTTTGAGCTGAGAAGAGATTCGCTTTTCTTTATCCACTGTGAGAGGGTTTCCACTTTCTCCTGCGACTGCTCTAGAGAATCTGTTGTCGCCTTGAGCTCGTTGTCGGATCTTTGTAGATTCTGGTTCAGAAGCTCGACCTCAGAGGCCAGTCTCTGAGTGCGTGCCTGCTCGCTGGATAGATCCTAAAGACGGGGAAAGAGAAATATTTACAGATCATAAAGTTTGTGGAAAACAATGAAATGATTTTATAAGAAAAGCAAATTAAAGCCTTCTACGGTGCTTGTCTGTATTCAGCTGTGTGTCTTTTCGAGCCGCGGCCCTTTTCCACTGAGCTGATTCTACATGTTTCATCTATAATTCACAGTTTGGGACTTTTGTTCTACTCAGCTGACCATTACACTGTTCAATAATTTCCCTTTAACTCCAATATTTAAGCGTTTTACTTTTTAAAGATTTATTTGATAAAAGGTGGAGAAGGTTCTCCAGTGATGCCCAGAAGCTGCTCATACTAGACTTTATCTAAACCGGATCGCATCTGAAATTACCTATAGGTTATATAAAGGGCAGTGAGATTACTTTAGTTGTAAACAGACACAATATAAATAAACAAAATGTATTTTATGATTTACTTTCACTCCCTTATCACCACTAAAGGCGAGGCTTAGTTCAGTAGAATGACAGATGAATGCTATGATACAATTTTTATAGATGAAACACATTTTAAATCGTCATGGCGATGCCTCCAGCAACACTTGGGCCACCTTTTAAAAAATAACCTGCAGAGGTGTATTGTTATGTTCTAACGATGGACTGAAACATGATGTGAAGGTCGTGTTCTGTAGGTGGTGCATCATATTTTTACAGTTAACAATGATCAACACGGCAGTTTTTGCAAATAGAGACAATATTGATAATCCTCTAGCACGTTCTGAAAATCATTTTTAGCCAAAACATCATCAATGATTTCAAATAATATCATAAGAACAGCATCCATAGTTTAAGATCTAGATGTGGGTGAATTTTACGCTCCACTTCAATCCTGCAGAAGCGCTGAATGACAGCAACACTCGTGTCTTACACATAAACACACACACCTGAGACAGTGAGCTAATCTTGGCCTGAGCCTCTGCATGCTCCTTCTGCAGCTGCTGTTTAACCTCCTCCATGCTGTTTAATCGAGAGCTGAGCTCTTTCTCCAGGTCCTGCAGCTGAGTGCAGAGCTCCTTAGACTCAGAGAGCTGCTGACACACACGTCTACACACACACACACACACACACACACACACACACACAGCAGAAACATGGGTCAGACAGAGGTTGATTGAAGGTGGACTTGACATTACAGATAAGTGCGTGGCACAACCAAGAGGCTCTCTCTGACGCTTGGTAAAGTTAATTGCGTGATCAAGGTTAAATGCGAGTGCAGCGGTGTGTGTACCTGTGTTCAGCATCCAGAGCACAAGCTCTCTGGTTACTGTGCTCCAAGGCCAAGTTCGTGCTCTCCAGCTGTTGCCTGAGCCTCGCTGTCTCCCTCTCTCTCTGCCGCCCCTCCTTTCGCTGGCCGTCCAGCTCTGATTGGCACATTTCTTTCTCCTGCTCCAGCCGCGACGCCTCCAGCAGCGCCTGGTCTCGCGCTCTGACTAAAGACTCAGCCTCCAGGGTGGACTCGCGCAGCTCGGCCTCCAGTTGCTCCTCCCGACGGCGGGACGTCTCCAAACTGCGCCCCTGACGTTCCAGCTCTGCTCTCAGAGTCTGGGAAGTCAGCTCCAACTGGTCGCTCTAGTGAAAGAAGAAGGAATAATAAATGGTGTTTTTCTTGTTAATGAACATGTGAGATGAGATGCTGGTTTAGTTATCCTCACATGGGAGAGAATGAGGGATTTGTGTCTTAACATGTGCTTTGAGTTCAGTTCTGTTGGCTCACATTATTAAATAAAACTCTGCACCAAAGATAAAACCAGCGAGCATCACGGGAAACCAAACCAGATTAAACACCAGTCATAATAAAACCTCTTCATCACATAACAGCTTCACAGAAACTGAGCAAATATTAAACACAGGACAAATGAAAATAACTTTTCATTTTGAGAGACATTCATGAATCTTCTTGTCAATAAAATATATAAAAAATAATCAGAAAGTTTTAAAAACTCCAATTTCACCTAGAAAAAAAACTAAATATGTTTGATTTCCAGTCAAAAGCACAATTAGCTCATTTCTTTTTAAAGTGAAAAAAAATAAACACTGAAAAAAAATGTTAACTGAACATAAGAGAATAAAGAAAAGTCTTGTTCATATTAAACCATTTATTACTAATGAACTGTTTCAGACTGATTTAAAGTTGTATTTGAATCTGAATATGTTGGTCTGACACATTTTAGTGGTCAAAGGTTTTCTTTATTAAGTTTAACCTGCTTGTGTGAAAAGAACATGATATAGTTATTTAACCTGTGTTGTTGTTTTTTAAACAGCAGATGAAGCCAGTTTTTAGCCCTCCTGACAGGAACATTGTGTTATTTTTGCAGGAATATTTATTTGAATGATGCAAAAATGAAATTTTTTACAACTGCAGGTGAAACTCAAAAAATTTGAAAATGGTGCAAAAGTTCATTTATTTCAGTAATTCAACCTAAAAGGTGAAACTAATCTATTAGATAGACTCATTCCATGCAAAGCCAAATATTTCAGCTGAAAAGGAGATCTTGTGGTCTCCAGGAAAGGTTCGGGTTTAGAACGGCAGGATATGGTGGGCGCGTTCAAGTTAAAGAACGGCTAATGAATTCCACTTGAGATATTTAACCAATCATTTATTCTTGTGGTCTGAAACAAATATAACAAGTAACTATCAGTCTCAATCATTATACATTGCAACATTATCAGCAGTCAGAATATCTCTATTAAATGGAACTATCATCCTACAAACTCACAACTACCACAGGTCAGTGTGGTGAAGCACACAGAATATTACAGTTAAACTTCAACAAATGCGTCCAAAAGCACTTAAACCAGCCCAGCATAGCCATAAAGACTCACCTTCTGGCATTCACACACAGAATAAACAAAGGAGCTAAGAGAAACGTCCCCTTGTGTCCTCGCAGCGAGGGAAAGAAAAAAAAAGAGAAAAAACGCGCTGCGCTGCTTCGCCCTTGGTGTTGCATTCAACAGCGTCGGAAATCAACGCTGAGTTCAGGATCATAGGAAATCCCAACTTCAAACGTAAACAGCATTAATAACACTCTTAAGTCACAACTAAACAGGGTGGGCTTTCTAACAAATACAGAACATAATAATACTTATAAGTAAACCATAAAATACTAAAGTAAGTCAAAGTATTCACATAAAACAGAACCATATATACCAATAAGCCACAAAGTAAAACGATCCACACTGCTGGACAAAAGATATTATTACTTACAAGTCCAGTAGCAACAAAGCCAGGTCACCATCAGTCCGTGATTTGATGAGTGTGGGCCGTGTTCACTAGTTTTAGTTCTTTGTATCCCCGGCCGCTAAAGACTTTACTCTCTTACTTTTACTTCCAGTCATGATTCCAACAAAAAACATTCTTTTTCTCCATCTTCTTGTGCTTTTTATTGACGGTTGGCCAACTGAAAAAGCTAACTGCTAGCCTCTATATGAGCTAACGGCACAGTAAACAGCTATTGTCATAAAGCGGGTAGAGACCTCTCACTAGTGTTCCCACCCGGACCACAAAAACTTTAAGCTCAGTTTCTGGTCGGCATAGAGCTACAGAGTGATGTCCAGTTTGAAGTTTCTCATGTTTCTGGCTCAAGAACCACTGAAACCAGTTTGAAAGCAATAGCTTAAGTTGTTTAAAACTCATTAGTGTTACTTTAAATAGAAATTAAACCAGAATCCAAACACAAGTTTATAGGAACCTGATAATTTAAAGCCTTTTATTTGGTCTTTCTCCTCCAGCTGTGTTGCTGTCAGTAAAATCTGTGGCTGCTGTTTCTGAACTCGTCACCATCACATTACAGCTTCTTCATCATTCATCCACCTGCAAGTTAAATACTGGAGATGGAAAGATTTATCCGCTATCCATCCCAAAAGGGTGAGTAACAAAGTTAATGAATGGAATCATCATAAATGAGTCATTATGTGGGTTTAATATAAGCATCCAAATTTTAATTAAGCACTTTGTTTTTGCCACATGAGGGTTTGGTTCTCTGAGTGTAGGTGGAACAGTTCTGTTCCAAGTCTCATCCTCAACATTTAACTTAACTTCATTCTTTCAGTTTGTTTCGATTTGCTCCAAGACACGGGTTTGAGCTGTGGCGAGTTCCCTCCACTCATTTAGATGCATGGCACAGCTCCTTTGAGCTTTGAGAACATCCATCTGTTCTTCTGGCCAGATTTGTGTTAAAATCACAATAACTTTGCACATACAGTGGAATTATTGACTTATAACTTAAAATTTGGATTCCAAAACCTTTTCCCTCTATTTTTTTATTGATTCATATTAAATCCTTTTCAGAGGAGTCATCAGGAGGGAGGTGGGGGACACCCTGGACAGGTCGCCAGTCTGTCAGAAAGCTGCACCAAAATCTAATAAAATAAAAATATTGAATTCAACAAAGATCTAATTTTATAAATCTTTGGTGAAAAGGTGCAAATGGTTCCAAAGTCTACAAAAAGTAGCACAGCTCACACTTTATAACAGGGCTGAAATACTATTTTTGCACAAATTGAGATTTTCTGAAATCTTTTCATATAAACTTGAGATTAATGGAAGAAAAAGTTGAAGTAAAAAGCATTTGCTTTAAAGGTTGAACGAGTTTTGAACGATGCAGCTGTGTCCAAATCAAAAGTTGTGAGGGACCAAAGTGTCCATCTGTTACTCAAAAATGAACCTAGATGTTATGCTGCATCCTGGAACCAGATTCTAACTCAACATCTAGAAAATATAACTGCTGTATCTAAATGTTTGACACGAGACACGTTCCTTTTGTTTATGTGGAGAGGAAGAATCTTAGCCAGCCAACAAGGAAAGCCCTTTTTATTTAGGCCTCAATTTTACATTTGACTTGTATTCTCATAAAAACACTCAGATCCCTAAAATAAATAGTATAAATTACATTTTTTTATTCTGTAATATAAGTCATGAATTTATGTTTTTCTCCTGAGCGCCCACATTTGTCCCTATATGTGTATTTTCTCAGGACTGAGAGCAGCGTGGTGCACATTTACTCTCATCCTGGTCCATTTGTCGCGGCGGCTGAATGCACCGACGGTGAAAGACACGTTACGACTCAGAAGATAATTACCATTCAAGAGCCAGTTGCACAGATTGGTGTGATCAGGTGCTTTGCTGGAAACGTGTCCTTTCCCTCTACCAACTGCAGCGCTCTGAATGGAGAAGCGTTTCAAATTCAAATGGAAGCAAAAGCAGGTAGGCACCGAGGTGGCCGTAATGTAACATATCGTCCTGCTCAATTTGATGTTTGCATTAGAGACATCTTTCTTTTCCTTTTGTGTGTTTTACTTTCAACCTCTTCAGCATGCGTGAATTTGTCCCATTTCCAGGAACTAATGTGATCTATAGAATTCAAGCTGAGGAAAGGCTGCTGGGTGGTTTATCTGTGCCGAGAGGAAATGTTCCCCAGAACATCACGGTGAATCCAGAATCAGTAAAACAACTGGGGCCCGGCTGCCACCTCCTGACTCTTTATGCATCTAATGAGGTCACTTTTCCAGAAGGATCTACAAACCTGCAGGTGGACAGACGGCAAACCAAAAATAAAATGACATCATGCAAAGTTCTGCACGTTTGTGCAATAATTCTTTGTGATTATTTGATTAAAGCAATGATTGAGGCATTGAGAATTAAACTGAACCTTTAATTATCAAATCAGATGAGACTGTTGGTGGCAAATTTTCAAACACAGAAAGAAACTCATTATTTACATAATTTTTAATATTGTTTTTGGATTAAGACTTCTGTATTTAAGTCCTGGGGTCTCCATCAGCCCCTTCAGTGCAAAGTAAACTCTCTGAAACACAGAGTTAGCATGCAGCTTGTCTAAATTTATGCTTGTCACACATCTAGAGTTCAGTTCTCCCACTTTTCTACATGACAGCTCATTATTAAAAGCATTTTGGAATTAAAATGTATACAAAGTTTTATTATTATTATTATTAATCATATTTAAGAGCAAATGTATAAAAAAGTAACTTCTAAGACAAATTGCCATGGTTGTGTTTGATAATCAGCTATAACATTCACTGATTTATTTGGCAATGATGTTCTAGTTTCACTAGCGATAAAATGTGAGAGAGAAGAGTCTGTTTATTTATTCTGCAGGTTTGCATTTTGGAGAAGATATCTGGGCTGCAGGCCTCCATACTGCGAGAGAGAGGAGTCTGTACCGTTGATGTTTCTCTCGACCGAGGAGAACCCGTGCTGCTCCGCATCTCCATGACTGGAGACAGTCGCTCGTTTTCTGAAATCATGGAAATGAACTCAAAGAGGGACAGTTTTCATATCAAACCCTCATTTCATGGTATTTACCTGGATGCACACATAATAAAAACTTTAAATATGATGTAAATGTCAATTATCAGTTTGTTGATTCACAGGGTCGATCCAAGTGAAACTCGAAGCCTGGAATGTTTTCTCCTCTCAGGAGGTGAATGCTGTTGCCTCCCGTGATGAGGACTCAATCATTAAACTAAAGAGTCTTAATGAAAATTTGCTGAAAATGGTAATTCACTCCACAGCAGTCTGGCTGTAAACACTACTAATCAGTGTTTTTTCCTTATTTTTCTTGTATTTTTACAATAATTGTGTCTAATTTCAGAGGAAAGGACATGTAAGAGTTGTGAGATCTACATGGTCCATCAAAGCAACGCCTTCAAATTCAGTGAACTCCACAAATACACCCATCACACTTTCAGTAGCTAACCAACCATCTGGCTCTATAACATATACCTGGGGAGTTGGTAAGTCTCATAACATTTTAAATTATTTAGTTCAATTATGACGATTATGTTTAAAAGTGCTATTGACTGCATGAAAAGATTAACCTGGTCTGAAACCAGAGTTCAAATAAACATGAAATTGCTTCATTTTAAAAAGTGTAAATAAAACTGTCCGACATGCAGAGCTGCACCAATCACACCAACTCCTTTCTCTCTCTGAACTATGGCTCATGTCCAATTCTCGCACTGCGCCCTACGCCCTTTGGACGTTTCGTAAGGACACGTACAAAATCAAAACATTTCCTAAGGTGCGCCGCAGCTACGTTGCTGCTACCAAGCGTTGGTTTTAATGCTTGGCCATGGTTTTTAAGACAGCTCTATGTAAAATGCCATTGACAGTGCAGACGTTCACGCAGCAATGTCACCTTTAGCATTCTCCAGAGTCTGGTTAGGCTTAGATGTGGCAGAAATCACACGCCATACCTGAGCCGCTAAAAACTGCACAATGTGAACGCGTGTGCATTGGAAAGGTAGTTTTTTTATGCACTGAATCAAGGGAGATGTGCACTGCACACTGAATCAGCGCACCTCAGATTGAGGTGAGAGGGGGTGGCATGCACAAAATGCCTGGAACAATAATTAGATTAACACGATGGGACCCGTAAATATTGGTGGGGACAAATCTGTTAAAGAGGAGGAAAGAAAAACAAACACCGCTACCGAAAGGGGAGGAAATAAGTGAAAATAGGACAGGCACCAACATTTGGACACATTTTAACTACAGTGACAATTAAAAGGCAGAGTGTGGAATATGCAACGGGAAAATATATCCAGCAGGCTCTACTAGTTCAAAGTCAATAAATATTTTACTTGCAGAGTTTGTTTTTGTTATTTAAAATGTGTTATTGTATTACTCAGGTTGAATAAAATAAGTTATTTAAAGAATAAGCATTATATATAATGTATTGTAGTTTAGTAATTTATTTAATGCACAGTTTTGTATCATTTCTGGTGATAAATTCATTTAAGAAGAAAAATGTGAGGAGCCGTTTGAGAGCCGAAAGAGCTGGTTCATTTTAGTGAGTCGAGCCATAAGAACCGATTCTCTTAAAAGAGTTGGAGTTCCCGTCATTAGTTTGTATGCCGCTTTGCTGTGAATGAAAAGATGCTGCAAGCCTGAGGAAAAAGTAATAAAAGATGTTCAAACAATTTCTGTTTATTTTTTAACTCTCAGCTAATTTGCATTAAAGAAGTTTTTGGTGTCCGTAACACTGCATTATCTTGGTTCTTGTCATACCTGTCTGACCGCTCTCATTTCGTTCAACTCGAGTCTTTTCAATCCCGTCCCTTCCCGGTTGGTGTGCCCCAAGGCTCTGTCCTGGGTTTCCTTCTTTTCATCATCTACATTCTTCCCCTGGGCAATATCTTCAGAAAATATGTCAATTTCCATTGTTACGCAGATGACACCCAACTGTATCTCTCCTCTTAACCAACCACATCTTCTCCACCTCCTGCTTGCTAAAATGACACAAAAACATGGTTCTCTCACAACCTCCTTCAACTCGATGGAAACAAAACAGAATTCCTCCTCATCGGTTCAAAATCCACAATCTGTAAATCCCCCAAATTGTCTCTTTCAGTTGATAACTTCACTGTTCTCCCCTTGACACAGGTTAAACGTTTGGGTGTCATTCTGGATAGCAACCTCTCCTTGTCAGCTCATATAAATAGCATCACCCGTTTCACCTACGTTCATCTACGTAATATTAATTGTCTCAGTCCCTCTCTTACCCCCACTGACACTGCAATTTTAGTTAATGCTCTGGTCACTTCCTGGCTCGACTACTGTAACGCACTACTCTCCGGCTTGCCACAAAAATTACTTCACAAATTACAATTGGTACAGAATTCGGCCGCCCGTATCATCTCTAGAACACTGTCTTCACACCATATCTGGAATAAACTTCCCCTTGGTATTCATACGGCTTCATCTATCCAAACATTCAAATCGCTTCTTAAAACTCACTTATTCAGGCGTGCATACTCTACTTGATTCTTTTTTGTATTTCTTCACATGTTTTCTTATCTGCTCTTATTTTTTAACCTGCTCTTAATTTGTTTTATGTGTTGTTATCGCCCGCAGCCGCAAAACTCGGAGAAATTATTCCGGCACAATAAAAGAGATTCATTGATTTTGTGCAGGAGAAAACATGTCATTTTATAGCCTATTGATACAGAAACCCCGTTAGTTTCTCAGGCCTGCATGTCTTTTGACACATTGGTCAGGATTTGGACTTTGATTTCATTTAGTTTTTAATCCTTAAACAGGCGCTTGTGATAGGAGTCTCCATGCTCTATGGCGAGTGATTTCTGCCACGACTAAGCCTAATATTACCTTATAACCAGACTCTGGAGAAGGCGCAGCTGAAGGTGACGTTGCCGTGTGAGCGTCTGCACTGTCAACACGCTACAGAGACAACATGGCTCTCCGACGACTTCTTCTCAAACGTTAATGTTAGACCAGGGTCTCCTTCAACTGGTAATCCATTGCAGAAATCACTGAGCATACATGCTCATCCCGATCCTGCACTGTTACTTTTAGCTGCCTGCTCCCGCCAGCAGCAAAGTTCACACCGCCTGCTCCCGCAAGATTTGTGTTGGGTCCCGCGGGATCCAGCGGGACCCAATCCCAATGCATTCCTCTAATGTGTTGCTCTGTTGCTGATGTTAAAGGAGTCATCACCTGAAATTTTCACTTTTCCACTTGAAAAAATGTCTATAATGGCTTCCTAATGATTTTTCACTGGCCGAGAAGCCGATATTTAACATTGAAGCATTTGTTTACTCTTGCCTTCTTCAACCAGCTCACATGCACCCCACGAGCACGCACACTCCAAAACGAGAACTTGAGCTCTGGCCTATATGTCGTCACAAAGGCCAGCAGCGAACAAACCAGCACAAAAAAGCACATTTCATAATGTCTTACCTTTGCTGATCTGTGTCATGGGGAAAAAAGTCCACTCGGTTTGTGTATTCAGTCTTCACAACAGCATGATGAGCCAATGCCAGGCTGTTTAGCTTGCTTTGTCCCATCTAGACTGTTTCCAGATCTCCAATGCCGCGTCCCATCATTTTCCAGTTTACGGCCCTTCGCTGAAAAAAAAAACTCAACAACAAGCGAGGAAGCCATTATCCACACGAGGCGAGGCTCGGGCTCGTACTGTTGGATCCCGTAGGTCACTGCCAGGTCGAGTTCAGTTATAACTTTTGTTATTTTGGAGCAAGATGCTGAAGCTGCTTCCTTCCACCAATCAACGCACCCCTCAGTCCCACGCGCGTCCGGCACAGCCGAAATATCGCGTGTGATCTCACGAGAAAATATGCCCTTTACAAAAAAGGATCAGAAAAGCACATTTTTTATTTATTTTTCCAATACAATTTATTTTAATGGCCTAAAAAACTATAATAGGACGTAGATATCCACGGTATTATAGGTGATGACTCCTTTAATTGTTCTTATCTCTAATTGATTTGTTTATATTGATTTTAAACTTTGGTATGTGTGTTGATGTTTTATGTTCAGCAACCTTGAGAGTCTTGAAACTTATAAATAAAATGTATTATTATTATTTATTATTTTAATGCATTAAATTAAATGCATGAAATAAATAATGATAACATTTAATTATTTGCTTTTCACTTTTACATTCATCATTTTCTGGTAATGTCCCAAATTTAATATAAATATAAATCAAAAACATTTTGCTACAAGATGTGTACTTGAAGTACATGAATGAAATTTTATTTGTAAGCTTAAAGATGACTGTATTTATTCCCAGACAGGGGCAACAATGGTAACAACGGCAACAATGGCAACAACAGTAACAGTAACAGCGGCAACAACAGTAACAACAGTAACAGCGGCAACAATGGCAACAACGTAAACAGTGGCAACAACAGTAACAACGGCAACAATGGTAACAATGGTAACAGCGGCAACAATGGCAACAACGGCAACAACAGTAACAACGGTAACAGTGGCAACAACAATAACAACGGCAACAATGGCAACAAAGGTGACAACGGCAACAATGGCAACAACGGTAACAGCGGCAACAATGGCAACAACGGTAACAATGGCAACAACAGTAATAGTGGCAACAATGGCAACAATGGTAACAGCGGCAACAATGGTAGCAACGGCAACAAAGGCAACAGCGGCAACAATGGCAACAACAGTAACAACGGTAACAGCGGCAACAGTGGCACCAACAGCAACAATGGCAACAACGGTAACAGCGGCAACAGCGGCAACAATGGCAACAACGGTAACAGCGGCAACAATGGCAACAACGGAAACAGCAGCAACAACAATAACAACGGCAACAATGGCAACAAAGGTGACAATGGCAACAATGGTAACAATGGGAACAATGGTAACAGCGGCAACAATGGTAGCAACGGCAACAAAGGCAACAGTGGCAACAATGGCAACAACGGTAACAATAGCAACAACAGTAACAGCGGCAACAATGGTAGCAATGGCAACAAAGGTAACAGTGGCAACAATGGCAACAACGGTAACAGTGGCAACAATGGCAACAACGGCAACAACGGCAACAACAGTAACAACGATAACAGCGGCAACAGTGGCAACAACAGTAACAATGGCAACAATAGCAACAACGGTAACAACGGCAACAATGGCAACAACGGTAACAATGGCAACAACGGAAACAGCGGCAACAACAATAACAACGGCAACAATGGCAACAACGGTAACAGCGGCAACAATGGCAACAAAGGTGACAACGGCAACAACGGTAACAGCGGCAACAATGGCAACAGGAGTAAGAGAAGTAACAGGAGTTTCAACGGTAACAGCGATAACAGCAGCAACAACGGTAACAACGGTAATGCAGGTAGCAATGGCAACAATGGTAACAGCGGCAACAATGGTAACTATGGCAACAACGGTAACAGTGGCAACAATGGCAACAATGACAACAATGGCAACAACGGTAACAGTGGCAACAGTGGCAACAATGGCAACAATGGCAACATCGGTAACAGTGGCAACAATGGCAACAAAGGTGACAACGGCAACAATGGCAACAACAGTAACAACGACAACAATGGCAACAACGGTAACAGCGGCAACAAAGGTGACAACGGCAACAATGGCAACAACGGTAACAACGACAACAATGGCAACAATGGTAACAGCGGCAACAATGGCAACAAAGGTGACAGCGGCAACAATGGCAACAACGGTAACAATGGCAACATCGGTAACAGCAGGAACAATGGCAACAAAGGTGACAACGGCAACAATGGCAACAACGGTAACAACAGCAACAATGGCAACAATGGCAACAACGGTAACAGCGGTAACAATGGTAACAACGGTAACAATGGCAACAACGGTAACAGTGACAACAATGGCAACAACGGTAACAACGGCAGCAATGGTAACAGTGGCAACAATGGCAACAACGGTAACAACGGCAACATCGGTAACAGCGGCAACAATGGCAACAAAGGTGACAATGGCAACAACGGTAACAACAGCAACAATGGCAACAACGGTAACAACGGCAATAATGGCAACAACGGTAACAGCAGCAACAATGGCAACAAAGGTGACAGCGGCAACAATGGCAACAACAGTAACAGCGGTAACAATGGCAACAACGGTAACAATGGCAACAGTGGCAACAACGGTAACAGTGGCAACAACGGTAACAGTGGCAACAACGGTAACAGTGGCAACAACGATAATAATGGCAACAGCGGTAACAATGGCAACAACAGTAACAATGGTAACAGCGGTAACAACGGCAACAATGGTAACAATGGTAACAGTGGCAACAATGGCAACAACGGCAACAGCGGCAACAATGGCAACAACGGTAACAGCAGTAACAATGTTAACTGTAATGGACAATCCTCAGACCCAGAGCGTGTCATTGACACTAGATGCCTGCCAGATCCGTTTCACTTTGACTTGTATTCTTTGACGTTGAAGGTGGACGGGCAGAACCCAGAAACAAATACAATATGTGTTACCGTGACTCCAGCCTTAGATACATCAAATACAGTAAGGTATGTGAAATATTTTAACATAATCTTTGCAAAAATTTCCAACAATCATTTATTACATTTAAGCAAACAGCTGTAACTGTATGTGCAAACTTATATATTTATATTTGACAAAACTATCCAAATGTCCAATATTTTGTGTCCAAAAATTACATGATCAAGATTTCTTTTTTATGACTTCAACCTAATTTTTAAAGGGACACTTTGCAACTTTTTTATATTTTTAAATCACTTTCTTGAGCCAGTATGTGCTAAAATGACCCTTTACAGGGTTAATGAAGGGCCACCCAGCCCCAGAATCTTCCACTTGCAACTTCACAGTTGCCGGTCCTGTTTGTTGGGACCAACGCACAGCGAGGAAATAAGTTTTACTTTTGCTTTCACCAACGAACACTAGGGGGTGCTAAAAACAAGCCAAAACTGACTAGTGTCCCTTTAAAATGTAGTTAAAATAACTAAAGAAATAACAAGCATCAAGTGGCTAATAACATGTAATAATTATTCAATGACTATCAGTCCACTATTTCTTCTTTTTAATCAAATCAAAAATCCAGAAATTTTATGAAGATAAGTGCATATTAACTCTACATCCTGCACAACTGATGTCATCAGATGTGATGTGTGTGAAAAGCTTGGAAGGATGAGAGCATGCATTTGTGTTTGATTTAATTTTTCCACTCCATGTGGTCTGACTGAAAAAAACATTTTTTAAATAAAGCCATAAAATGCTTTTTTTTTTTTTTAAAGAATACTTTTTTTCCCAGCTCATCATAAAAGAGCCAAATTCACATCTCCCATCAGTGTCCCAAATTCCTTTTTTTTCTATAAAATTCGTTGTGTAATTTTTTGTTGGAAATTTTAAAATTAATTTTCATTTTAATGCTTTTTTAAAGTTTATTATTCATATATTTACAATTATGAATTCCTTTTTTAATAGTCTTTCCTGCAGTGGTGGCTGTAACCAAGGTAATGGTCAACAGGATGCAACAATTACAATGAGCTGTGGCTCAAGTTGCACAAACATTGTTTGGTACATGGTGGACTTAAGTGGGGAGAGCAATTTGGATGTAAGTCTTTCATGTTGTGTCTGATCTGTTTATAACTTCACAAAGAACATAATTGACTCAATATGCATGTTGTTTTTTTTTCAGTCTGCAACAAAAAGCTGCTACAAGAATGCTCCGATAGGCCCTCTGACTAATAATCAAAATGGTCAAAATAATTATCAAGTGAATAAAAACGACATTTCAAAAGCCATGTCCCAGAACATGAATGTCACTGTTGTGGTCACTTATACTAGTGAGTATTTTTGAAAATTTTCAATAAATTTTCAGATGTATTATCAACTGTTACTTGAAAATAGACAGATTTTCAAAATATTTTTATGAATAATTAAACAAATGACATTGCTTGCTCTCTTTAAAGGGTCAAATCAACTATTATATCAAACCTATATTATAAGGACATCTCCACATCCAGCTACGACCACAAAACACCCACCAGTAACGTCTTCTACGCGGACAACATCAAAACCAACCACCCAAAGTTCAAACGGCCTTTCTTGCGTCATTTCACCATTGAACGGAACAATCGTTGATCCTTTCCAGATCAATTGTACAACCAAATTGCCTTGTCCTCGTTGTCAGTACTGTTTTAAAACTGGGGGTAGGTACTTCCAAATTTGCACATTTCATTTTTCTTGTTAAACCTGAAATGATAATAAACTTGTCTGTTTGAACTTTCAGACAAGAACCTGCTCTGCAGCAACAACAATGTAGTGAAGGCTGTGTTCCTTCCTCGTGGCAACAATATTCTTATAACGGCAACTGCAAACGCTGGCACATACTCAGGCAGCACCACCTTAACTGTACAGGTATGCCAAAGAAAAACTTAACTGATTGAAAATTATTTATATATAAAGCAACTTCACTGGACACTGGACCAGCTCTATACCCTTAGGGGGGTCCTGGAGGGTACGGGGGAGTTCGCCCAATCAATCTGCATGATTTGGAGAAGGTGTTCAACCATGGGGGGTACACTGGGAATCTGGCGTATCAGGCCCCTTGATACGGGCTGTTCCTGTACGACCAGTGTTAGAGCTTGGTCCACATTGCCGGAAATAAGTTGGGCTCGTTTCTGGTGAGAGTTGGACTCTCTTTAGTCACCGATTCTGTTCATAACTTTTATGGACAGGATTTCTAGACACAGCCAAGGTGGTGAGGGGATCCGTTTTGGTGGCCTAAGGACCAGGTCTCTGCTTTTTGCAGATGTCCTGTTGGCTTCATCAGACCGTGCTCTCCAGCGTTCGCTGGAGTAGTTCGCAGCCAAGTGTGAAGCAGCTGAGATGAGAATCGGCTCATCTAAATCCGAGACCATGGTCTTGAATTCGAAATGGGTAGAATGCCTTCTCCAGGTCAGGAACGAGGTCCAACCCCAAGTGAAGGAGTTTAAGTATCTTGTGGTCTTGTTCACAAGTGAGGAAAGACGGAGCGCGAGATCAATATGCGGATTGGTGATGCGTTATACCGGTCTGTCGTGGTGAAGAGAGAGCTGAGCCAGAAGGCAAAGCTCTCAATTTACCCAACCCTGGATCAAACGGACGGACGGACGGACGGATGGAGCAAGTTCACAACAAAACTTGTCTTGAAGCCCTTTTCAAAATCCTGTCCAGTTCATTTCAGGTCCATGTTCAAGCCAATCACTTGCACTAAATTATACTCTGCTGTAATAATATTTTAAGTCACTAGATTATAAACTGCAAATTATGACATTTTGTCCTAAATTAAGGAAACAGAAGATTGCATTGAATCTTCATTTCAATGCATTTTCCCCATTCAGGCTAAGCATAGTAAAATGGGCGACAGTGGAGAGGAAAACTCTCTTTTAACAGCAAACCTCCAGCAGAACCTGGCTCTGATTCATTGGGCCATTCTACCGGACGTGTAAGCATCAATTTTCTGACGTGTAGCATAGTGCATCGCTCTGCAAAATATACGCTTGGTCTATATTTTAAGCACTATGCTTCTAGAATGCATCGAGTTCAGCTCTGGCATCGAGCCAGACAGGAAGTCAAACACAAAAACACTGTATAACATCTGGAAACTTGAGAGACGTGCAGATTTCCATTTCCTTATCCAGTAAAATAAAATTCATACCCATGAAACTTGCTGGTGAAGGTTCTCAGTCATCCAGGTCATGGTAATCCAAGGGGTTAAAATGAAGGCAAAGAAGTCCAGTTGCCTTCATTTTAACCCCTTGAACCCATGAAACTTCCATAGCAGAGGTAAACAAAACAGAGAACCACAGATCTTTTTGGATACATGCTGCTGTCTTTCTCCTAGCTTGTTGTCACGTTAACTGGCAGAATCACACCTTGTCTTTTAATTCTCCGGTGATTTTGTGACCTCCTGGAACCATCTGCATAGAACACTTTCGCCACTGTTTCTGTTGGGAAGGGGTTAAATAAGTCTTTTATGTTACACGCCGCTTACGCATCCAGTGGAAAGGCTGGGTTAGTGGAGTTTTTCCTCAGAAAAACAGAAGTTTGAGAGCATGAAAATGTAGATTATTTGAAGGACGTGAATTGGTACATGATCCTCCTTTTGCAGCCGGGTTTCTGAAAAACAAAAATCAATATGTTGTTTACTTATCAACTCATTATTTATCAAAAACATCAATGAGAGAAAGAAACAAGTCACTAAAAGTAAAAAAATAATGTTTACATTTTTCTTCACCCTTCTGTAAGATTTTTTATTTTTTCTTCAGGTCTCAGATGTCACATCCAGTTCAAACTCAGCAGGTGGGCTTAGCTCAGCAGTGTCCAATGCCGTGAACCAGTTAAGGAAAAATGGCCTGCTGTCTGGAGAAGCTGTAGGAGGACTCGTTAACTCTGTAGCCACAACTCTGAATAGTCAATCTGATGCATCAAGCCAGCAAGATCAGCAAAAAGTAAGGTCCACACAAAGATGTTTGCATTTCGCCAATTTGTGAAGAAATGAATCTGATGTAATGAGCTCTTAAAGGTGTGGTTCACAAAAAACATTTTATTTATTTATAATCGGTCACTCTGAGTTTTTCATGCAGGCTGAAAATGAAAATAGTCTCCTCCACCTATCTCCTGCATTAGCTTCTGATAGAACACAGACGGTGAAACGCTAGGATTTGAAAAGCCTGACAGATCTATGTCACACTGTCACTTAACATACATGGACTCACCCATCTTGACTCTGACTGGGAAAGGCTGTTGTTGGTTTAGCATCCAGGAAACAGCAGAGAACGTATCTACTAGCATAAGCTAACCGTTAGCATTAGCAACTCCACCACATAGCAGAACTCCTCCAGGCTTGTGTTATTTGTGAAGATAAAACATCAACGTTGCAGAGCAAACTGAGTCAGTGGTAGAGTCGCGTTGCTGTTAGCCAATCAGAGGAGAGATGTCCACATATCAGGAAATAAGACTCCAAATTCTGTTGTGTTCAGCTCAACTTTGATGTGGTGCACTTCTAGTTCCTGAAACAAATGCACCGGAGCTGTTGTCCCTAACGCATTCATTCCTACCAGAGACCACTGCGAATGTATTTATTAAACAAATGAACCACACCTTTAATGTTTATTTTTACTTTTTGTATTGTTTTCTGCAATATATTGGCTTTCTTATTGTCTCTGTATGAACAAAACAAACAATTGTGACAACCAGGAATTCCTACATGATTTATTGAAAGGTTTGCCTGACTAAAGAGCTTTGGGCATCTGGGATAAGCTACTTTTCAGTCATCACTAAAACTCATCACCTGTTGTTATATTTTTTCAGTTTTGCTGTAAGAAGTTTTTATTTGATAGAGTTAGGGATTTGCAGGTTTGATTTTAGAAAAAACAACAACATCTTTTACTCTGAAATGGGCGTGCACATGCCAAAAGCACTGCTCCAGCTCTGTGGCTTTTTGTTAAAAAGCAAAGCTATAATGATATCTGCCTGCACTTTTTTTACAATAAATTGTGCTTGTGACAGCTAAAACAATACACTAAATATATAATTTTGTCTTCTAAAAGCTCAGAGAACAATTGTTGAACATAATGATTGACACAGTAAATGAAGTTCCTACCAGCACCCCCCTGGGGACTCAGGTGTTAGCCAGAGGACTCACTACTCTAACCGAGAACGGCGATGAACTCAGTGAAGCTGATCGGGTAATATAACGGCATTTTGATCTCGCACAAATTTCAGACAGTGTCTAAATCTCTTTAAATGATTTCTGGATCGCTGCTTTGACCGTGTGTTTGTTCCCTCCTTCAGGTTGCTGCCTGCCAGTTGTTTTCACACCTCAGTTTGTCTATGGTACACATGAATGTGAGCTCATCTGACGAGGAAGAAATGATCAGTGCAGCCAGCGTCATTATGGAAGGCTTGAGCAACATCTTGGAGTATTCTTCGGATGTGAGTCATCAACTTCAAAGCCTTCGCTGTTGGAATTTACATCTCAAAGGAAGATCTGGGAATTTTAATACACTTAAGTGACTACACTAATTTCATCGCTCAGTTGTTTATGCAACTTTTACCGATGACATCATCCAACGATATTGTTCAGTATTGTCTGTAAATTTTAGTTTTTGTTAGATATTGTGAAATATTTCTTTTACAGAGAAACATCTCTGATGCTGTTCTGGGGGCTCTAACCAACATACAAAGTGCACTCTTGAAAATTAAGACAGTGAATGTAGGACCAACCGTAATTGCGCAACCCCACATCAGCTTATATGTCAACAGGTAAGTTTCAATTCAACTGAAAGCAGAGGCACCCCCAAAAAATGTTGGCAAGGGTGGCCAGACGGGGGCAGAGAAAATTTTGGGTTGGCACACCAAATTGGTCCTTGTGGTAACTCTGGGAGAGCCTGTGGCGTTGCATAAAATTCATGCTCCTTTATTCTTTCATTAATTAAAAAACAATATGTATCCAAAACACTTAACTCAAATACTAAAATAACTCACACAAAAATATCAGAAAACTACATTTCAGTTAATTTGCAAAATTCATAATTAAAAAGACTATCGAAGTTGCATGATGTCACAGAAGAGTCTCTTCTCCCCCAGCAGACATCATTTTCCACATGGCCAGATTTATAGTGGTTTTCTCCACATTTAATGCTCCTTCTTTCATCCTGGAAAAAGGATGTGATGCTCGCTAAACTCAGCCAGTTTTCTTCTTCTGCTTGTGTGGTTTGATGATGTAAATTTTGTGAGACAAGCAGTTGTAGTTCACTACATAAGTTCATACAAAACCTAACGTAACTTTTTCTGCCTATTGAATAAAGCACTATCTTGGCATCAAAATGTGTCTTTAAAATTCATTTTTTGGGGCAGTAGGGGAGCCATTGATTAAAAAGAAGATGGATGTGACTTAAGCTCTACATTACTACGTCTCTGTTCGGCCTTTTTAAAGGCACATTGTGTAATATTTTTACTTGTTTACTATCAAATTCTGTGTAGCAGTTCACAAACTTGTCCTTTTTCCTTCGACATGGACAGAGGGCTCTCGATTCCCTGAGAGAGACGCTGACTACAGGAAGGTGCAGAGCTTGTTGTCGTAAAATTGAGTAATGCAGTGTGTGAAGAAATTGGTGCTAGTTTTAGTTTTAGTAACAGGGCATGCTCTTATTCAGGAGACTTAAGCAAAATTTAAGCTTCTCTGTCTGCGTCAGTACGGACACACACAACGCCCGTGACTGGAGGAGTATAAAGATAGGTAGCAAGCGTTTTATTCGTGGACTGAAATGACGGGAAATGTGGGTTTAGAGGTGGCGAGCGCATACCCCAGAAAAGCGATACGCCCCTGTTGTCCTGGCGAGGAATTGCTTTGCAATACTCCCCAGGTGACGGAGACGTCCGAAATCAAAACGTCTCCAGCAATAAGATGGTGGCTGGTTTTGGTGGCTGTGGGTGGCCATACTGTCGGAGAGAGTACAATAGGGGGCTCAAAATACATCCCTGTGGAACACCAATACTAAGGGTGATGATGCTGGACACACCGCTGCACCTTTATATCTAACAACAATCTATGAAGTGAAAAGTTTCCAAAAACAGAACCCTGTGGTACTCTGCTCAAAAGATCAATATCTGATCTGGTTTAGGCAGACACTCATAATTCTATCTGGGACATGAGAACAACTTAAAAACAGAATATGAAGAACCCAACAGATCATTAGGGGGTTCATTACAGAAATTTAAGGCAGAGGATGAATACTAAACACAGTTTGTAAACTGTTCAGAATCTGCAGCCATCATTACGATGCCTTACAAAGAGCAGTTTCAGCAGAATAAGAAAATCATAAATGGTTAATTAAATACTTTATTTTACTGGTTGTTTTAGTAAATTTAACACAAAGAAACTTGTGGATGAGAAAGTGTCATGATGCAGCGCTAATGTGAATGCTGTGTTATCTGAATCCACCAGCATTGACTGAGATAAATGAGTTAAGGTAACACTGTGTGCAGTAATTTTTAAAAGTAATGTGTAAAATTTGATTTTTTTCTTTGAATCAAGGCATTCCTGATCATTTAAATGGATGGATTATATTTTAAAAATGCATGCTAAATGAGTTAATTAGCTAACAAACAAATACAATCATAATGGTTTGTTTATCTTTTCTCCCAGAGTCACACCGGGGAATTTGAGTACTCATCCTATAGGCTTCTCCAACAGTTCTTACCCAGCATTTTCTCTGCCAGTACTACCAGCTGATGTGCTTCCCTCGGAGGAACCAGTGGATGTTCGAGTAAGTCAGAATTTCCTTTGTGTGTCTGTGAGTGAACACAAGTACGGGTGTTTCACACAGTCCACGCGTGTTGCATCAAAGTTTTTCTCAATTTTCTGAAGTGTCTGTTCACCCAGCTTTTCTCTTTAAATACTCCCACAGATGCTGAGTTTAGATAAAAACCCATTTTCCTGGAACCAGAGAGGGAACATCAGCGGACTAATAGGCGGTCTGTCGCTCACAACAAAAGATGGATCCGGTATCCCCGTGGAGAACTTAAGTGAAGATGTTGAGGTCAGTGCAGCCTCAGTTGCATCTTTTTATTTTCTAACCAAACTCACAGTGCTGACCGAAGGGACACGTATCCATTTCTACAATCTAGAGGCTTAATTTTTAACAAAAATAAAGTGATGGAGCTGACTAAATACGTCACAGCGGAAAAAAGAAATCAACTCTGATGATGTGAAGTGGACACTGTATTTCTACTGATTTGTATTTATAGCTGAGCTCCTCACTGCCTAAATTTATTCAAGGGAGAATTTGTTATAAAATCATGTTCTGTAGCCAAATACGTGGTTTATTTAGCATAGTTCACTGGGAATTATTCATCTTTTTGCATTAGAATAAAGTCACAGGGTTGGAGAGGAGTTTGCTTATGCATATGAAAACCTTTTTATGAGTAAAAAGTCTAAACAGGTAGTTTCTGTTGGACCCATGAAAAAAATGAATAGAAGGCATAAACTGAAATTGGATTTTGCAACCAAATCTAATAGGTTCAAATTAAAATTGTTGCATGTAAAGATGTACAAAAACCTCAGATGTGTGTGTTATATCTGTGTCTGCTTAATGGTAGTTTTGTCATATTTTTAAATCATTTTCTTAAGCCAGTAGGTGCTAAAATGACCTTTTAAAGTTAAAGTCATCTTCACACACTGGTGAAATTACATCTCTGCACTTGACCCATCCCCGTGGGGAGCAGTGGGCTACAGCTGTGGCCGCGCTCGGGAACTATTTGGTGGTTTAACCCCCCAATCCAACCCCAAGCGGGGAGGCATTGGGTCACATTTCTTCAAAGTCTTTGGTATGACCCGACCGGGATTCGAACCCCAATCTCCCAGTCCCGGGGCGGACACTCTACCACTAGGCCACCAGAACTGGTGAATTTACAGGGTGAATGAATATTCTCGACTCCCTCTGCTCCTCGTGGGAGAATACCGCGTTTGCAGCTTGAGTTTCTCCGGACCAGTGACGTCTTACAAAGCCATGTATCTCGTGAGAAGCAGCAACGCTTTATGGCAATCCATGTTTACACCTCAGAACAAACAAACTAGAGATGGCTGGTGCTTATTGTATAGGAGGATCTTATGTGACGTCAATGTTTATGTTTTTCGCATTGCATCATGGGACCTGGGTGGCAACAAACAGCGTATTTAGCCTATAATTCAATTGTTTTGCATGCTTGGAGGAGGATTTAGCGACGCAGATGGATCATTCTTGCTGTGTGGTTGATCGTTTGGCCCGTGGGAGACTTGATAAAAAGTTTTATTAGAATTTCCTCCGTAAAGGAGCGCGAAATACGAAATAGATGATTGCGGGTGACCTGACTGTCTGAAGAAAGCCTGGATTCCTGCAGCAACAGAGTTTGTGCGGCTCATTTGTTGTTGTAACTAAGTATTTGTTAATAACAGAAGATGCTTTTTAAAATATTCATCTTTGTGTAGTTTTATATCCACGGAGTCATTTAGTTTTCGCGTTCTGATTCAGGCGTCTCAGCCTGCGATCGTATAATAATAAGTAGATGAATAAGTAAAAACTAACTACACTGATTAATGAAGACTTATCCAGCTTTGCAGTGGCTGTGAGGATTTATCCACCCACAGGTGATGTGAATCACGCTGACTCCGCTAGCCGGCCGGTGCCGACTTCAGCACGACCACGGCTTTACCGAAGTCACGGCTTCCTGTTTTGCAGAATAGTTCAGCCAAACTTTCCTTGAAACACAATAATCGTAGACCTCCAGACGTTTGAAAGCCTTTAATTTTCCATGAGTGAAGGGTCCAGGACTTTCTGTTGAATAGGAATAAATGTCTCCCCAGCAGCGTTGTGGAGAAAACACCGGCGAATCGGACCAATGTTTTCCGTCATCCCAGAGCTCAAACAGGCTTTAAATAACTTTATTTTTGTCTTCATTACAGATTTTAAGCTTCTCTCTAACCCTCCTCCTGTCTTTAGATGTTAAAGTGTTTATATTTTGGGGATTTCGCCCGTTATCTCGCGTGAAAGTGTACGTTGCGTATTGATAGCAGGCCGTCTTCTGCCACACAGCCACTCGCGCACAACGATGAAAAAAAATGTCAACAAAGATCCTCCTATCGTGTTTGTAATGGTGGAGCCTCCCAAAAAACAAAGAAAACCTTTATCCGATGAAAAAAAAGAGAAAAAGGGTAAATGGCCTGTATAGCACCTTCTTAGGGTTCTACAACCCCCCAAGGCACTTCACAACACAATCAGTCACCCACCCATTAATGCACTGGTGGGGATGAGCTACATCGTAGCTACAGCTGCCCTGGGGCGCACTGACAGAGGCGGGGCCTGCTGTACACTGGCGCCACCAGTCCCTCTGACCACCACCAGCAGGCAAGGTGGGTTAAGTGTCTTGCCCAAGGACACAACGATAGCAACAGACTGAGCGGGACGCGAACCTGCGACCTTCTGATTGCAAGGCGGCCACTTAACTCCTCTGCCACCATTGTCCCATATGACCGAAAGAGGGGTCAAACAAGAGTCAACATCAAGAAAGCGTTTTCTGAACGGCGAGAGCTCAGAGACAAAGGATTCAAATTGGATGCAGACCTCATGATCATGCTATTGCTCTTCTAAGTATTACTTTAACACATAGTTAGCTAGTTTGAAAACACTGGTGCTCAGCGAGGGGAAATGACACTGCTTTATAAAGGGCATGGGGGTTGTTAAAGTGACAATGTGTCGTTTTTACCATTAATCATCACAATGTTGTTGAAAATGAATAAAATTATGTCCAGTCGTTGAAAAATATTGGCGGCTTCATAGCATATAACCATAAAAATTGGGTTCTAAAATACAAAAGGTGCAGGTCTATAGTCTCTTGGGACGACGCCATATTGGACGCCATGTTCCCTTCTACATGAGCTGGCTCGGGGTCCTGCGTCTGCCAATGACATCACACTAGATGATTGGATGGACGTACGACTCTTTCCAAAACCTATGTGAAAGAACAGAATCAAAAAAGCGATGCACTATATTTTGGCCGAGTGGCATTGCCGTAGTGTGACATCATCAGCAGGCGCAGAACCCCAAGCAGATCTAGAACCTACACCGCCAGAAAACTAGCATCAGCATTTCATTCTCTTGATGGAATTAAGTGAAGAACTATCAAAGACTGAGGAGTCACGCCGAGGTCACATGCTTTCTGCTCAACAGGTAACATTTACCGTAATATTTTTTTTAACTAGTTACAGTCACAGTGATATGGTGTAAAACTACCCTGAAATGTATGTACTGCCCCATATTGGCAGGAAAATTCACAATGTCTCTCTAAAGCAAGCCAAAATGGTTTGTTGTCCCTTTGTATATTTTAATATCCCTGAGACTGAAATTCTCTGAATTCTGTGTGATTCCATAGATTCTGTTACCGAGACCCGCTGGAGAGCAAGTGAACACCTCGGTTTTGGATCTAGGGAACTACAGCACGATAGCCATAGATGTTCCTTCAGCTGACAGCACCCTGCTTTTAAAGGTGGAGTTCATGTTCTCAGCCTTGAAACCTAGAAATGTGATGACCTAGCCTGTAATCTGGAATATTTGGTTTCATGCAGTCTGATACAACTATAATTATTTATCTTTAATAGATGGTGCCTTCAGTGGATCCTTTACCCTTCAAACTGTTGCTTGGCTATAAGAATTACCCAACTGATTCAATTTATATAGCAATGACACAGATGCCTCTGCAGGGATCTACACAAGGTACTCTTCATCTTTTATCTTTCTAATGCGATCCAAACATCGTTTTTCATTTATTATCTGATGAAATATGTGTTTGCGTGGCACAGAGGAGCGGTACACGTGGATCCTTGATGGCGTAAGTTTAAAAGGAAACACTGGAACGTTTTATCTTGTGGTGAGGCCCATCGTGGGTCCAGGTATCAAATCCATCAATGCCACTTTGGCAGTCACCCCCATCACATCCTCGTGCAAATTTTGGAATGAGACACATTTGGACTGGAAAGATTCTGGATGCAAAGTAAGTATTTCATGTGAAACAAGATGCATGAATTTTGTGTGACAATGACTGCGACTGTCTTTCTAGGTTGGTGTGAAAACCACACCATTAGTCACCCAGTGCCTCTGCAACCACCTCACCTTTTTTGGGAGCTCTCTCTTTGTGACTCCAAATCTTGTCGACCCGTCTCAGACCGCTCAGCTTTTTTCGACCTTTGCTCAGAACCCTGTGGTAGTGTGCTTCGTCGGGGCGCTCTTTGTGACCTATCTCTTGGTGGTTGTGTGGGCACGGAGAAAAGACATCCAAGACACAGTCAAGGTGAAGAGACTTTCCATCTTATGACATTTAAAAATAAAATATTTGTCTCATGCTTTAAAAACTGAAAGAAAACCTTGGAGTTTTGCTCCAAATTCAACATGCAGTCAGTCCTACCTTGTTTCAGTTACATCTTTTTAGAAGTGTACATTTTTTTACTCTGGAAGGTAATCTTGTAGCTCGATAGATGGATGAATTGGAGACTAATGTTTATGTTTTTCATACACAAACAGGTGAAAGGGACAATGCTAGAAGATAACGATCCCATGGACAATTATTTCTATCTGTTGAGCGTTTGCACTGGACATCGTGTGGGAGCATCCACTTCCTCTCAGGTGATGCTATATTCCGTTTACCTTGGAAGTCAGACCTGGGAATGACACTGCTTACCAGCTGGAAGTCAAAAACTCTTTTGGATAAGTAGCTTGTGCTCAGTTACCAGGCTCACTGCTAAGAAGAGCTCATAAAAATAAAATTCTCAATATTTTCACTGGTAGAAGCTTTAAAGTCCTTTACCTGCAACTGTTTCTGTGGTTTAGTGCAGCAGCCATGTTGAATTTTGTGGTCAAGACTGCTGCGGAAACTCATAAATCTGACTTCAGGGGATGTTTGAAGACCTTTGTCCATTTTGAATCTTCTAATTTCTGAGTAAATAATAATAATAATAATAATAATAATAATAATAATAATAGTAATAATAATAATAATAATAATAAAAATAATAATAATAAATACAGAAATATAATAATGCTGAGCAGACATATAATAATTATGTAACAAAGCAACGATGATACATGTATTTAAAATCAGCACTTGGATTCTTCATCAGAAGGCCAGGAACAAGTGACTGACTGAGTGTGAGAGATATATTTTTTTAATCATGGCATTTTAATCTTTTAGGAAATTAGACAAGTATATTCAGCTTTAAAAGTGTAAGCCATGAGGACTTTTTTTTACCCACAGAACAGAAAATTTGACCTAAACACAAAAATCAAAGCTGCACTTCATCGCCTGCAGCTCATGAAGCTCTGCTTCCGCTCTCCTTAGCTTCTGTTTCTTAAATATCATCAGGCCGCCCACTCATCTTCTCAGCAGTCCTTTCATCTGTCAGCTTCTATTTGTAGAACGCAGCAAAGCTTTTCAAAACTAAAAGGACCATTTTTCCATCAGGGATCTGTTGGAGATCTGAAACTGAAACAAAAGGGTAAACATTGATTGAATTTTGAAAAAGGATGGTTGATCATAACCACTGCTGCTACCACATTAGTTGATGTAATTTTAAACAGCTTTAGACACTTTAAACATGTGGTTCTGCCTTTATTATGGGTTTAAACAGAATTAAATGGCTCAATTTCTATGTTCAAATTGGTCACATCAAAGCTTTTTTGGACATTTTTTAAAATGCACCATATTGTTTCAGGTGGTTGTGACTCTTCTGGGTGCAGAAGGAAACAGTCGGCCCCACCACCTTTCTGATCCGAAGAAGCCATTGTTCGAGCGAGGTGCGGTGGACGTGTTCCTGCTAACTTCCCCCCGCTCCTTAGGAGAGCTGCAGGGCATCCGACTGTGGCACAACAACTCAGGGAGTCATCCTGCTTGGTATGAATCAAAAACATCTGAATTCACAAAAGGCATTTATTGGTACCACTTTACAATAAATGGCTTATAGTTTATAGATGTTAACATTTCATTTGTAACACTTAATAAATAGGAATAAGTGTTTATTATGCATTAAGGGCAAGAAATAGAAAAAATAACATGCATTTCAAATTTAAATAAAGTCTTTAAAAGAAGACTAAATAAAAATCATATCTTTGTCTTTTATTAAACATTTTTTTAGAATAAATAAGAATAAATCAGTTATTTTTTTCTCCTTCTTTCAGGTATGTGGGGAGCATTATGGTCCAGGACATACAGACAGATGAAAAATGGTACTTTTTATGTAATTCCTGGCTCGCGATTGACATGGGCGATTGCTCCTTGGATCAAATGTTTCCTGCTTCAACAGAAACAGACCTGAAGTCATTCAGGTGAGGCGGGGCGTTACACCCCAGATGGCTCACGTATGAGGGGGGATGTAACATAAAGACGAGCGTATGATGGTGAATATAGCAAATGGTTTATTTGTAGGCCATAAAATGAAAACAGGATGGGTAACAAACAGGTTTTTCGGAGGAGTTTTTACCTAAATAAAATAAGAACTTAAAGTAACATTCCGCAACTTTTCCACCTTAAAATTATGCTTTTTTTGTAAAGTTTTTGCATCATACTATCATCTATTATGTTCATTTTCATACCTGTGAAAGTGTTGGGGGGTCCCACGTCTGTTTACTGCGCTATACAGTTTTTGTGCTTCGGGTAGCGCCGGAAGTACTGACTGGGTGTCGTTTTACAGCAGAATATGGCAAGCCAAAGGGATAAAAAAAGTGTGCATTCTAAACACGCGTTATGTCAGCCAAAATGCGCGTCTTGAACGCGCGTTTTGATGTCAAAGGGGGCAAAAACTCACGTGTTCTAAAAGCGAGCATTATGTCCGCCAAAACGCGCATCTTGAACGAGCGTTTTGGCGGACATAATGCGAGTTTAGGACGCACATTTTTTTTTATCCCTTTGGCTTGCCATAATTGTATAATGTAAACTCGCTGTTTAGCAGCGGAAGATTCACCAAAGAAAGCTAGAAATCCCTTATCAGAGGAATATAGGAAAAGAAATGAAGAACGTGATAGAGCAAGAGCAAAGACCAGAGTTATTATTGGGCCGTCTTTTCCTCGCTGGAGAGCTCTTTTAGAAAGAACAGCATGAACTACGGACTCTAACCTAGGTAAGTAATAAATGATTTCACCAGGGTTATTGTGTTTGGTCAGGCATAAAGTTGTTATACAGTCCTGCTAAAACTATTTATTCAATGTGTGGAGGTGGAAAAGTTTGTTTTCGTTGTTTTGCCTGACATTAGGAATGTAAACATGCCTCTTATGCCCGAGAGAGAGATTTAATGTTACGACAGTGACGTTACGCAGCAAGCCTCTAGATGGCGACAGAGACCATATAACTGCAAAGTTGCAGAATGCTGCTTTAACACTCGTATACCGCCGGATGCCTCTATGAACAAAACTAAAATTCAATCCTTTTGGGACATTAGCTGAGGTATTAACTAAAGGCTAAAGGGATGCAAAAACTAACTAAAAAGCTGCTGCATTAAATCTAAACTGTAACCCAAGTTTGCTTAACCTGAGCTTTGATCCAGCGTGAACAAACAAAAGGGTAATGAGGAGACTAGACCACGCCAGCCTAAACCAAACTAACCCGTTTCAGGTCTCCACAAACTAACTAACCTTCACTGAAGTGAAAGACTTAAATTCACAAGCTTCTCTAAAACACACAAAACACAGTAGTTCCTAAGAACATACAAGTAAGTAAGTAAATTTTATTTGTATAGCACTTATCACAGAAAAAGAATCAGAAAGGGCGTCACAAAGATCAACAAAACAAAACAACAGAATATCATAAAATCATTAAAAATCAGAAAACAGAAAGTCATAAAATTAAAAAAATTATAAAACAAATGAAAGATGATTATAAATGCAAGTTTAAACACGAATAAAACATAAAAGATGTAAGTAAAAGCAGTTTTAAATAAAAGGGTCTTCAGCTGCTTTCTAAGGTTAGCGAGCTAGGGGAAGAAGACGGTCTACAGCAGAGATCTGTGTCCTAGCTGTTTCTCTTCTCTCCTTCCCAACCCACAAGCTAGCTGGCTAGCTTTTAAAATTGAGGCTCATCAGCTAATTCAAAGCGGCTGTGGCGCTGTCCCAGGTGCTGATGCAAGGGGAGCGAATCGAGGTGCTGGATTGAGAGACTGCAGACGTGTTCCAAACACATATAGGCGGTGGCAGCAAAATTACATATGGAAGCATCCTGTTAGGATGTGGAGACCTACACAGTAATTTTTCTCTTCAATAGGAATAATGTGAGTGCAAATCAAATGCAGATGGGATGCAAAAGCAAGGCTGAAGAGCAGGAAGTCTTCCTGTAAAAAGTTGGATGAAACTTGAAACGCAGCAAATCTCCTCTCCTCAGCTGCTGCGGAGCGAACTAGGAACAAATCACTCTGTAGTTTGCATTTTATTCTAATAATTTATAATATTTAAATTAGTACATTTGTTCAGCTTCAGTTTTAATTTTCTTATTTGAATACGCTGCTGAGATGAGACTCAAATATTCTCTCTGAATTAGATATGTGATTATTTTAATTATTAAATAAGAAATTCCCTTTTTTTCCCTTGGATCCCACAGCTAAAGCCTAAACTCTGAGCTGCAAATCTCTTCCAACCTTTGTAATGATAATAAAAAGAATTCAGTAACCATGTTAATCCTCCACTAATTGGGTGTTTGGGATTTAAAATGTTTGTTTTTAAATGCATTTTATTATTTGTTGCCTTCCAGTAATTTGTTCTTCACGAAGACGGTGAAGGACTTCAGTGATGGACACCTCTGGTTCTCTGTGATGTTTCGGCCACCGAGCAGCACTTTTACTTGTGTTCAGAGAGTTTCCTGCTGCTTCTCCCTGCTGCTCTGCACCATGCTGACCAGCCTCATGTTTTATGGGATCCCTAAAGACCCGTCTGAACAGGTCATGGACTTAGGTAAACTTGCTTTTTTACAGTTTATTCCAAATTTAAGAAGACGATTCAGTGTCGGATATACATTTTTCAGGTCACTTCCAATTCACCTGGGAGCAGTTCATAATTGGATTCGAGAGCTCCCTCATTATGTTTCCGATAAACCTCATCATAGTTGGCATCTTCAGGAAAACTCGTCCTCGACAGGTGCCTTGTTGCCAAAGCAAGACGAAGAAAACGAAAAACCTTCAGCGTGAGAATTCTTTGCACACCGTTTCCTCACTGAAGGCTGCCAGATCGGCTGGAAAAGCTGATTTAGATAATATCTTAAAGGCAAGTGCTCTTAAATCAGCCAATACTTTAATATTTATAAAGGTAAACATTTACATTTTTCATTTTTTTATGATTTGCATGTGTTTTACATCACTTTTTTTGTTTTTTAATGTTTAGGATATTACAAGAATTGTCCAGTCTTTCTCTGAGACGACAAAAAGTAACATCCCATGCACCAAGTTTGGAAAAGAGTCTGAAATCAACATTCTCCTCTCTGAAGTAGAGCGTTTTATTAAACAGAACAACAAAATCAGAGATAATACCCAGTCAAATGCACATTCTCAGCTACCAGGTGTGTTCTATTAAAGCAACAATATTCACATTCTTTATAAAAAGCAAAATCATCAGGTTTTACTCTTCATTAGGCACGATTGTTAAATCATTAAAGGTGGAATGTGGAACATTTTAATAAAAAGCTCAATTTTTAAAAAATAATACCTCCACGGGGCGTTTAGAGGTGTGCAGAATGAATGTACAGTTTTTCCTTTTAAAAGATATATTTAAAAAAAAATAATCAAAAATGTATTTTGACGGGAACGACCACAGGCATATATACGTAGACACACCGTGGACTGGCGCTGCCTATTGGAGCTGCCGTAGTGGCCGGCCGCCATCTTAGATGGGTCTCCATTCGCATAGACATGTATATATACACTAGATGGCTCACCCGCGCTGTTCACCAATGGAGTGCGACGTAGCAACGTGGCGGCCATCTTACTTCAGACAGCTGCCCCCTTTCGTAACATTGGTGTCAATGGTGCATGTACTACTTAAATAACTCTAACTTACTCAATTTTACTAAATTTTTGCTGTCTGAAGTAAGATGGCTGTCGTTTAGCTATGCCCTCGACTCCTGCTTTCGCCGTGGCATTTCTACTGAGGAAGGCGCTTACCCAACTAAAAAACACATTTTATCAAACTTTTTCACAAAATTAGACACATTATATGGCATGATAATTAAAATATAAATATAATTAAACCAAATAAATTAAAATATTAAATCCCATCAGGTAGGCTTGAAAGGTCAATAGTAATCCCACATGATCTGTTTTCAATAATATGCTGGTTGTTGCAACCGTAGGCTGCACAAAATCGGGCATAGTTGCTCACTCTGCATTGACTTTGGAGAGTGAGGCGACCCATCCAATATGGCGGCGACGCTGTTACGCTCTCCAGCGCCCAATGGGGCGTTTACGTATATGAATAAATAGATGTCTACGGGCACAACACTGGGTTTATGTTTACATCTAACAACCACTAGAGGGCACCGTTGTGGTAAAAAGTCAGCTCGGCAAGGCGAGGCTGGGACTGTGTAAAATGGTGGACTCGACAAGTCAAGCAGCTGATTCTGAGCCCAGAAGATGTTCTAACGGTAAATACTGTTGTAAAATAAACTTATTAGTAGATATTAGTCCTTACCCTGTACATGTCAGCAGTGAACCAACACCCCGACGGCTGGAAAATGTGTTCTGTTGTGGCAATACCACCTCTGAACACTAGATGTCGCTATAGAGTCCGTGTTCCATATTCAACCTTTAAATGACATGCAAATGATAAATGAAGAAAACAGTTAATATAGGCTGATTTTCTACAGTATGTGATGCTGAAAGCAGCTAACGTTCTGTCCACTAAGTCGGAGGTTTGTGTCTTTTTTCAGTCGGGGGGATTGAAAAGCAGAGCAACAAAACTCAACAACTGTACAAACAGCTGTGCTGCCTGGAAAGAGAAATGAATCAGCTGGACACCTCCAGCTTCTCCAACCCAGACGGCTTCCGTCAGGCTCTGCGGCAGATCCAGAACATGAAGAGCACCCTTAAAGACCAACTCTTCACATCCAATCCTATCAACCAGGATTCTGGTCATTTAGATCAAAAAGAGAAAGCGAGTCCTCAAGGAGGTCTGCCCTGGTGGTTTATCTTTGTCGGCTGGCTGCTGGTGATCGCAACCAGTGTTATCTCAGGGTACTTTACGATGCTCTACGGGCTGAAATTTGGAAAGCCGCGCTCCATAAGCTGGTTGGTAGCCATGGTCATGTCTTTCTTTCACAGTCTTCTCCTTATCCAGCCAATAAAGGTGAGAAAATGTACTTTTTGGGCTTTATTCACACCTAGTTTGACTTTGATTGAATTTTACTTGCTTTGCAAAACAGGTGATATGTCTCGCAGTCTTCTTTGCACTTCTAATCAAGGAGCTTGAGGGGGAAGATTTTCAAAGTGTGGTGTTTGAGAAACATGAAAGAAGCCCAGGTAATGTCTTCATATTTGAACATAAATAAAAAAAAAACATGTTTATTCTTCCACAATAGATGAAAACACTGACAAACATCCGCAGGACATGAAAATAACCAACAAATGAGGAGATGGGACGCCTCTCTGTATGAGCCGCCTCCTCCCGCAGACATCGAGAGAATGAAAAGGAAAAAGATTTTGGAACAGAAGGCATTCGGGCTCCTCACAGAGATTTTAAGTGAGTTTGTAAATGTTGCATCACGTTCAGAATAGGAAAACAAATAAAGCCCATTGACAGATTCAAGGTGCTTCTTGAAATATTATTCATATGGGGGTAAATAAAAAAAGCTCTTTCTGGATTATTTAATTCTTACTTTGGGTTTTGTATTCCAGCCTACTTGGGATTCATGTGGATGTTGCTACTGGTAGCTTATGGTCAAAAAGACCCCAACGCCTTTTTCCTGAACCAGCACATCACGAACAGCTTCACTCAGACTGTTCCAGACAGCATGAGTGTTCAGGATGTGTTCACGTGGGCCAACGCCTCTCTACTCCCAAACCTCTTCGGAAAACATCCAGGTAGAAATCCATCCCAGTGATCGTTTACTCTAGCATGGTGGTATGATCAGCTCAATTACAACAAATATTGAAACTGCACAACATTTTAAAATTATCATTTTTTTAACTAAAAAGAAAAACATTTGCAATAATCGTGGACTGGAAAAACCACAAGAGTTTTACTCTTGGCTTGCAGAATGAAAATTACTAGATTTCACCTTTTAGTCAGACGGATGAACAGACCGTGTAACATATAATATAAATCTACACAATCTATAATTACAGTGAAAGTGTAAAATGTTTCTACTCAGGATTTATCACTGATGGGAACTCCATGCTGGTGGGGAATGCTCGTCTTCGTCAGCTGAGAGTCCAGAAGAACTCTTGTCAGATTGCAGGCTTCATGCGAACATTAATGTCAGACTGCAACGCTCCGTATTCATGGGAGGTGGAGGACATGGGGTCCTATGAACCTGGTTGGAACCATTCCTTGTTAAATAATATTTCAGCAAGCACCTCTAGTCCGTGGAAGTACCAGACTCAATCCGAACTCAGGAATCGACCTTTTTGGGGCGGACTGGAGCTCTACAGAGGAGGTGGTTATGTGGCTGAGCTGGGCCCAGATCTCCTGCAAGCTAGTGGGTGAGTTCATTCATGTTTGGAGCATAAATGCATCAATTATGCTCTTAAAGCAACACATATGTTTCCTGCTTCTCCCCCCTACTGGTTAAAAGTGGAATTACTGCTCTAAACCTAACTGTTCTAAACAACTTTGCAGTAGCTTGCAGTAGCTAGCGCTAAAAATGAGCTAATGCTAACAGGAGCCAATTGCTAAATGGGTAAAAAGTTCAACACTGTTGGACAAAAAATATTACAATTGCAGTAGCCTTTAGCTACCTCAAATGAGTGCAGGCTGTGCCAACATTCTCTCTGGTTTTAGCTCTTTGCCATTACTCTCTTACTTTTAATCTCAGGCTCCGCCATGATGCCAACAAAAAAAACTAAATTCTTCTTCTTTTACTTGTGCTTTTTATTGGTCCATCGGCAAACTAAAAAAGCTAACTGCTAGCCTGTATATCTGCTACCGGCACAGTAAACAGCTAATGCCATAAAGCAGGTAGAGATCTTTCACTAGTGTTCCTACCCGAACCACAAAACTGATAAGTGCAGTTTCTGACCAGCAGAGGGCTACAGAGTGCTGTACAATGTCAATTTGCTCAAGAACCACTGAAACCAATTTGAAGCATTAGCTTAAAGTGTTAAAAACTCTTTAGTGTTGCTTTAAACTCTTATTGTGTTTCTTTCTCTGCAGCACACTTTATTATCTTTGGAGTAATAAATGGCTGGATGAGTACACGAGGGCGGTTTTTGTTGAGTTCACTGTTTATAATGCAAACGTGAACCTGTTCTGCATCGTCACGTTCTTGATGGAAAAGGCTGCTGTCGGTGAGAAAGTTGATCTCCTGCAGGATGCATAGCTTTATTGTATTTAAAGGGGACATATTGTGCAAAACTCACCTTTTGCATCTTTTTGTGCCGCCACGTGGGTCTCTACTGCCTTAATAAACCCTCCAAACGTCAAACAAATCCATCCATTCATTGTCTGTAAGCGTTTGGCTTTAGGAAAGATTTGCCTAAAATGAGCCATTTTAAAAACTCCCCATTTGTGATGTCACAAATGAGGAAAGTAGAATAAAACCACTTCATGCAAGAGAGAGCTGCTATTGGAGGAGCAGCAGCTCTAATCTGAGCTCCTCCTGGACATCACAGCTTCTCAGCTTATAGCAGCCTGACTGAGGGATCGGTGGGCGTGGCCAACTTGTTTTCTTAAAGTGACAGAGCCCTGAAACAGCTCAATCTGGAAGGCACTGAAACTGTCAAGAATAAAACTGCTGTAATTGCTTTATGTGAGAGGGATTTAGTGCAAAAAACGTCATGAACACGTTTTGCATCAAGCATAGAACTATTATAACTTAAAGTAAAAAAGCCATAATATGTCCCCTTTAATGAATAACTTGACGACATGCTTGACTTTTTGTGAATTTAATCCTGTTATTTGCTTTTCCAGGAGCTTTCCAGCTCTACAGTGAGCTGCAGATTGTTCGACTTTACCAGGCAATGGATGGCCTTTACTACTCCGTCATGGTTGCTGAGGTCATTTATTTGCTTTTCATCCTTTATTTCATGTTCCAGCAGGTAAATACAAAATTATGACTTTCTATGACTATGTTTTTTTATTTGCTTAGTTGATTAGTTTCCACTCGTGTTTAAATTCCTCTTTAAACAAAATTTAAACAAAAGTTTTGCAAAATCAGATTGACTGAAATGTGGCATCATGCAGGTCTAATGAGAACTAATACTTAAATATTTTTCTTGGGTCTTTACCAGCTTTCTGCAGGTTTGCCCTGAAAGAAATTTCCTGGACGTTTAGTCTGAAACTTCTACATCAGGAATTTTAATTTTGATTGACTGGGTTGGTAATAGAGGTCGACCGATGTTGGTTTTTCTATTGCTGATACAGATATGTAGGAGACATGGTCAGCCAATGTGTACTGCCGATTTTTATGGCCGATATCTAGACATTTTGCACCTTATTTTCATGCTAAAATGTCACTAAAAACATCAGTTGATGCACAAAATTTCTGAAACTGAATCAGATTTTGAACTCTGAATTTAACTAACTGTTGAATCTTAACTTTGTGCACTGTTGAGTGTATCAATCAATCAATCAATCAATCAATCTTTATTTATAAAGCGCTTTTTCATGCATTTTGGTGCAACACAAAGCGCTGAACAATTAAAAACAACCACACAATAGTCAAATTCTCACCCCTCCCCCACAGATCAGCATCCAAGATCCCTTATATCTCCCTCTTCCCACCCCCAATCCCATCCCATGCACACACGCACACACACGCAGGCACGCACGCACGCATGCACACACACACACACACACACACACACACACACACACACACACACACACACACACACACACACACACACACACACACACACACACACAAGAGCTAAAATGAAAGGACAACTGGCTGAGTACAGATGTAATAGGCAACAAAGTAAAGGGAAACGCCATCAAAAGGATCCAGCTGCACCGGGAGCAGCAGGATTGGCAGCGGCCGCCCGGGCACCACCACATGGCCACCAAGAGGAGGCACGAGAAGCTCCCAGGCAGCCACAGCCAGCCGCCGCTCCCGGGGCAGCTGTCCCCCACAGAGGAAACACTGGTAAAACCTTAAAATGATTAAAATAACAAGTTAAACACCTAATAAAGTTAATTTAGTGTATTTATTGTGCAGATGGTATTAGTGAATATAAAAATACATTTAAATTAAATTCTGCAACAGCACCGGGCTGCCCAAAGATGTGCCTGACTTTAAATCGGCTTTACTAAGAACAAATATTGGCCGATGCCGACGTATAATAAATGGTAAATATCGGCCCGATATATAGGCCGACCAATATATCGATCTACCCCTAGTTGGTAATATGGAAAAGTTACTCATCATTACATAATATTTTATTCTCAACTTTAACTGTCACCTTACTAAAGGTCATGCACTTAACAGTTTGTTGTTGGGTTTAATAGCATTAATTTTCTGTCATTTTCAGTTTTGTTGCATGGGACATTTTTGTTATTTTTATCTCTGCACTGTCTCGTGACCTAATGATTTGATTTTTTTTTTCACCTTCAAAGGTTGGTTTTATGCTCATGGGCTTCCACTATTAACTATAATTGAATAGTAATGTGACATTAGGATCCTGTTTTGTGTCCTTAACGACTCCTTATAGTTGTTATAGAGATGGGAGAAAATATAGATGGCATATTATGTGATAAAGAGGAAATGTGTGCACCCTTAGACATTCATTTCACAGGTTTTGCCAGAAGGAGATGTACAATGTGCTAGGACGTTTATTTAGATTAAGTGAACATCTCATATTTTACATTGCATCATGTAATTTTTTTTAATAAATTGATTGATTGAAACGTTTATTTGAACACAAGACATCATTTAAAAAAAAAAACAGTAAAAAAAGAAAAGATTATACAAATTAAAAAAAAGTCTTAGCCCAAAGGGAGTGGGTAGAAGCCAGTGCTTATTCAATCCCACCTCCTTGCAACGGAAAACTAAACTACCTCAAAATAAACCATGTGCATATTTAATGTGCATCTCAGGATCATTACATATATGTAATAATTACAATATATACAGTATATACATGTATATACACATATTTACATATATAATATATATTATTACTAACAAGAACATATCATATATTTTCTGTAATATAACAACAACAATAACAATAATAAGTTATAGTAACAATAATGATAATAACAGAAGTGATAATGACATGATAAATGATAAATAAAAGCTTTGATTTTCTCTGAACATTTTACTTTTGCCTGCTGAACTGTAAAGACCTGCAGGACTACACCACTGTGATCAAATATTAAATTTACCATCATTTGAAGCTTTTTTTAATCTTATTTTTAAATTTCTTTCAAAACAAAATCTTTATTTGTGGTTTAAAAATTCAAAATGTTGTATGCATGCTCCTGTTGCCTTTTATATGATAAATCACATCCAGTTTTTTTCTAATAAAGGGGAAACTGATAAAGCAGCAGCGCTGGAACTACTTTAAGAACAAGTGGAACCTTCTGGAGCTCAGCATCATCCTCCTAAGCTGGAGCGCTGTGGCTCTTTTCATCAAGAGGACCCTCCTTGGGAACCGTGACTTGGCCTACTACCAGAACCACAAAGACCAGTAAAGGCTTACAAAGAGGCTTAACCTTATTACGGTTTAAATGACTCTGACCATTATACAGATCCTGTTTATTATATTAAGTAACCTTCTACTAACTCTTTAAATGTAGATTTGCCAGTTTCTACGACACTGCCGCAGCTGATGTCACGCTTCAGTACTTGATCGCCTTCCTGGTTCTTCTCTCCACCGTCAAGTTTTGGCATCTGCTCCGACTAAACCCTAAGCTGAACCTGATCACAGCATCCCTGCAGAGAGCTTCCACTCACATTTTCCTCTACCTTGTGATCATTGTGATCATTCTGGTGGCGTACGCCGTCACTGTGAGCATCTTGTTGCATTTTCCATGAGCTTTAATTTTGCAAATAAATGTCTTCAGGGCCTTTAGAGCTTTGTAATAGTGCCGTGAGCAAAAAAAATAAATAAAATTTTGTCAAACTGCTCAATTAAACCTAAAGTAGTTCCTCTGATTTAATAAATGTATGATCCTGATGTATGATTATTGCAAATGTTCTTTCACAGAGCAACATCATTTATGGCTGGGAGCTCGCCTCCTACAAAACCTTTACAGCGGCTCTTCTGACCCTCGTCTGTTTGCAGATCGGCATCTTCAACTTTGACGAGGTGAGTTGTTTGCTCTTCCTCTGGCCCAGAGTTTATCCTGTCCCCTTGTAGGCGTAATCCATGTTAGAACTGTTTGTTCTCTGGTACATTCATTTGTAGGTATTGAATGACAACCATCTGATTGGTGGCCTACTCTTTGGTTCCTGCATTGTCCTCCTGACATTTGTGGCGCTCAATCTCTTCGTTGCAGTCATCCTCATGTCTCTGAAGGAGGAGCGAAAACAATACAAGGTACATTTTTAAATTATTATTTTCTGTGAAATGATCTTTTCCTCTGTTTAAGAAAATCTTTATTTACTAGACTCTGCATGATATCAAATTTAATATTTATGATGTGATTTGCCATTCTCTTTATATAATCAATTATTCTGCAGAATTGTTCTAATAACTGTCTATTTCTAATTTTCTATGAAAAAGCTTTGAAAGCATTTTTCTCAGAACTTCTTAAAAAAACATGTTTTTTTCTTTTTTTCTGAGTCACTTAAGGTTACAGTTATAAATTTTATAATGCAGTTTGGGTTTTCTTTCAGCAAACTAAAAGTTGGAAATGCTTTAGAGAAAGAAATCCATTCTAAAATCATTTTGCTAAGCTTTGTATGATTAGGTTTTAGCATTGTGTCCTTCCTTAATTACACATTTCTGTTTTTCATTCCTGAAATGAAACTTTAAATGAAGTTATCTGATTCAAAATCGCGTCAAAATCCAAACTAACAAAACCCTGAAAAAAAATGTGGGTTTGTATGAATAAAAAGTTAAACATTAAAGCAGCTATCCGGAGTTTTCCCCTTTCAGGAATTATGTATGATTTTTCAGAAATCCGTACAAGTGATTGTCTTATCATGTAGTGTGAGATAATGTAAGCAATACGTCTTTTTTTTTGCTAAGCCCGCCCCCTGCCCCATAAAATCCATGCAATAGGAAACTGACCGCAGACCAGAACTAACCAATAGCGTTAGACTACCGCTTACGTGCTTCAAATTTAAGGAAGTACCTTGGCTGAAGCAGAGTTGATGAACTTTTCACGGACAAGTAAGTCTTTAAAATATAAATATATGAAAACACAACATGACATGAGAATAATACTTGTAAAACAACGTGTTTTAACTCTGTCGGCTACAGAAGCACATACATAAACAAGAAACGTGCAGTCGCCATCTTAAATAACCGAGTCGACTCGACTATTGGTGCGATATGCTTGTCAGCCACTAGATGGTGCCATCAAATAAAAGAAATACTCTGGAGAGCAGCTTTAATACCTCAATAATGTATGTTTAAATATTATTCATAATTTCCTCGATCTTAAAATTCTCATTGTTTTAAAATAATAATAAAAATGCAGTAAAGGCTATGTTTCTAACCCAAAATCCAAATGATTTTTATTCTACATCCATGATGTCAAACTTCCACCTGGTGGAGAGTAAATCAACTAAATAGGCAAGGCACCTTTATTTATATAGCACATTTCATACACAGAGGCAATTCAATGTGCTTTTAATAAAGCTTAGCAACATATAAATTACAGGTAAAATTATCCATTTCTTGGTGTTTAGATAATAAACAGTTACATGTATTGAAGCAAATAGCAAAATTTGACTTTTTAAATGGTAATTAGTTTGAATGCAGTATGCATTCAAACTATTGTTTTCCTGTTTCTCTTTATTATTAGTTTGAATGCAGTATGCATTCAAACTATTGTTTTCCTGTTTCTCTTTATTATTAGTTTGAATGCAGTATGCATTCAAACTATTGTTTTCCTGTTTCTCTTTATTATTAGTTTGAATGCAGTATGCATTCAAACTATTGTTTTCCTGTTTCTCTTTATTATTCTTCTTCTTCTTCTTCTTCTTCTTCTTATTATTCTGCTTCCGTACGTTTTTTGAACTGTATCTCCTCCTACAGTTTTTCAGCTATTTCAGCAAGTTTGGTATCAAACCGTTCAGCTCGTTCAGCTCTTTCCGGCTATGACTTTTGTTATTGATATCTTCAACCGTTTCCGAGATATTCAGCTTTTTCTGCGATTTTTCAGCCCATTGAAATGAATGGAAAATGCTTAAAATCGCTCAATTTTGCACAAA
>SSNS01000659.1:4644-24417 GCA_006937985.1 Aphyosemion australe
CTGAAGTCGAGCAAAGTCTGTTTTTGGCCCTATTCTTTTGAATGGGGGGAGGAGGAGACGTTCCTGAACTTTCCAAAATCGTACCTCAAGTTTAACCTGTGATTATAGAAAAACCGTAAAAGATATCAAGAAGCTGAAAAAATTTGAAATAGTTGAACTTCTTTTGAGTTTGTTAAAAGTTGAATGAAGTCTCTAGGTTGAAGTTAACCCTGGCAAGTAAGAGGTCAAAAAGATGAACGATTTTGTGCAAAATTGAGCGATTTTAAGCATTTTCCATTCATTTCAATGGGCTGAAAAATCGCAGAAAAAGCTGAATAAATCGGAAACGATTGAAGATATCAATACCAAGAGATATAGCCGGAAAGAGCTGAACGAGCTGAACGGTTTGATACCAAACTTGCTGAAATAGCTGAAAAACTGTAGGAGGAGATACAGTTCAAAAAACGTACGGAATCTGAAAAATGGAGGAGGAGAAAGTCAATACTTTGAATGCTTTACCAAGCATTCAAACTAATTAAATGTGCATCAGTTAATATTTATCTAGATTCTATTTGATTAGATCTCGCCGCATGGCAACTTTCAGCTGTTTGGAGTTTTTACAATATCATGAACTGACACTATTAACCTGAAATAAAAAAAACACCCCCACTACTCTGCTGATCACTGGTGTGATGGGTAACAACAAAGTGGAGATAATAAGTAAAAAAAAAGAAGTATATACTGTATATGTATAAAAATTCCCATCTCACCCTCCGTGGGTGGTCTCATCCTTCCAAGCTCGGGTCCTCTACCAGAGGCCTGGGAGCTTGAGGGTTCTTCAGCATCTTAGTTGTTCCTAGAACTGCACAGATGTCTGTTTTTCCTGGGATCTGCTTTAGCCACTCCTCTAGCTGTTTCTTTGCTCTAACAGACCAGGTTTAAATGATGATTAAACAGCATTTTTTAGCACTCAATAGGAAGTGATTACATTTGATCTAGGTGCATACAGAAAACTTGTAAAATGTATGCAATGGACACAAATTGGTGACCCTTCCTCACATACAGCATGCCCGAGCAGAGCTGTTAGATGCCTGAGACGGAAACACATCTGGCAGCACCTGAAGCTCAGAAATAAAGTGAATACAATCAGGAGAATGTGGAGATTTTGGTCATTTGTCTTTGTGTGTCCCTGTGATGGACTGGCAACCTGTCCAGGCTGTCCCCCGCCTCTCGACTGATGACTGCTGGAAGTGGGTACCAGCTCCCTGCGATGCCTCTAAAGAATAAGCAGTACAGACAATGAGTGAGTGTTTCTGCAGTCCTGCTTGATTTTTTAACAGTGCAAATAGAAGCTAAAGAGGCAATTCAACAATTTATATTTAAATCATGCAGGACAGTGATTTTCAAAGGACCTTCCCACCACTCTAGGAGGATGAAGTGGTTCAGATAATGGATGGATGTTTAGTAGTGATATTTATTTGAAGCTAAACATCATGATTTTGAGCCTCACACATTCATGGTGCACACTCGGGTTCCAAAAATACAACATTGTGGTACCAGTATGTGGAACATTGTGACTTCTTGGTCAATCTTTTTAAATGTGCATGCTTCAAGGTTAATGATTATTTTGGCTGTCCATTGTTTCCATGACAATCGTCGTATAGAGCTCCGGATGTCACGTGACTCTCAGAGCGTAGACGCCATGTTGGCAGGCAACAAAGGTAAACAATGAACGGGATCGGCTTGGATTTTACTCCGTCGGAGTTTACTTCACACTTTAAAACCGAAGAAATCGTCTTCTATAGTCATAGTTATGGCATCCTGGGGCACAACAGGTATCTACCATATTTCCCGTTTGAGTTTTCTGACAATAACAATAGCCTGGCTGCGGACAACTGCCTGCCAAGATGGCGCCATTCGATTTGAACTGTTGCATGCCGGGAGAAGTGACGTCAACTCCCGGAGCTCTATATTCTGTGTTTAATCAGACTTTATGTTTTTGGCCATAAACAGACTCTACATTATTATGAGGATTTGCAATGCAAATACTGACTTCAACAAACTCACTATTATATTTTCAGACATTTTGATTTAATAATCACTGTCTAAATATTTAACTGTCAGTGCCCGAATCCTTGTTTGCACTTAACAAAATGAAAAAAATAAAGCAAAGCAAAAGACACATGCAATCATTCATTTTGACTGTTTTTTATTGTTTTATGCTTGTTTCCTAACGTGTAATTACGATACTGATATATTGCAAACATCTCAGAAAATAAAATGTGTTTTCTTCCCCTTTAAAATGTTTTTATAAAGTTTAAAAGCATCAAAAAATGTGTAGATTTTTTTGTGTGTAAAAATAAATATTTATTTAAACATCATGCATACTTTAACGACTATACACGCTGTTTTCATTATAAAACCTATCAGTATAACCTCATATAACCGATGGCAGGAATATTATTTCAGCAGCTTGAAATGAATAATAAAATGTGATGCCAAAACCTTTATGCATGGACACCTATTTCCAGGTAAACGTTTTTGCCTTTGAGTGTCCCCTGCTCTTGAACGCTACATTTATATTTTCATAAGAAGCAATAGTGAGCTTTCCCCCAGCACAATTACCAAACCATGACAGCCTATCTCAGCTTTGTCAGACCACTCACTTACCATTTCAAATACATCCATTACCATGCAGATTGGTCTATTATCTTCTGCAATAAGGCCCTTTATTTATTTTTTTTCCAGGTGAGACCTTGTGATCAGTGGGTTGCTTTTAAACTTTTGGTCAAGTATCTCTTAGCAGCCTCTCTGGATTCTGTTTCAATGATTGAATCGATGTTTTCTTGATTTCTATGTTATGTCACTTTCTAAGCTAGATTAATATGATTTATGAAAATATGCACCTTCAATAAAGTTATCACTTTGACAACTTTCAACAGTTTTTTTTTCCATTGTCACAGTTAACTGCTCCATTTCCACGCTTGTTCCACCTTAAAGCAGTGGTGTCCCTCCTATGGGTATGGTCTCCTGATCCCAGTTCGACAAAGATCTGATCCCTCAGGCTGACAAGCAGATCCATCTTCACCTGCAGAGTAGCACATCTCCGTTTTGTCAGTATCCGCCCTCTATCAAGGAGAACTCAAAATAGATACGCTCATATATTCACTGAATCCTCATGGCCGTAGAATATTGCAAGATCCTAATAATTTTGCAATTGATTTGTTTCAAGATGTGGAAAGAAAACAATGCACTTCCTACAGATGTGTATTAATTAGACAATGTTTTGTTTTCTGACTGTAAATGGGCCACATCAGTGCAATGAGTGCAATCATTTCATTCTGTACAGTATATTTAGAGGGCAAACACTTGGGTCCTGAATGTTCACACACAACCACAGAGCCAATAAGCAGTGTCAGGTTTGCAGCACTAACAGGATTAAGCACCAAGACTTTATGTCTTTTACAGCCGTTGCCAGCCACAGGCCTGGAAATAATGGGATCAGTTTTGAAGCAGTTCATCATGGAGGAAACCACCTCTCCCACATTAACTCAGTGTGAAGCATCACAATCACATGTGGTGGGAACACAGGAACACAACAATACATTGTAAATAAGAAATGACATCATAGACAAATGTTTGTTGAAACATCTCAAGAACAAAGATGAAAATAGTCTGTGTGGTAAGTAAGGTTATTTATAATATTAACTGCAATAAGAACACAATTTGGAAGGACAGATGTCAGCTAATTGCATATTGACTCACTGCAATGAAAAATAAAATCTGAAAAAAGAATACTCCCTTTGGGTTTGGGAAAGGGAGATGAATCAAAAGGCAAAGCTGTCTATTCACTCTTGCATGTTCCAACCCTCGTCTATAGTGGCAAGAGTTGGTTTATGACCAAAGGCACAAGATCCCAGATACAAGTGAGTGAAAGATGCTTTCTCTGCAGGGTAGTTCAGAATTTTAATTTTTTGAAATAGAGCTGAGGTGGTTCAAGAAGCTGAGGATGCCTTATGGTCGCCCCTTTTGGACCTGTTGCCTCTATGACCTGAAAGTGGCATTTCATAACTTTCATACTCTCCCTATTGAACTAGAGTCTCTGTTCTTGTGGTGACGTCCAGTTGCAGTGTGTTGTTTTATACGTTATGAACCCGTTTTCTCATTGCCAAATTTGGTGCAGAACAATAAAACATGTTCTTGAAAAACCAAAGTCACATTTCCCAGTAACATGTTTCCCTATTTTAAATATTGTAATGTTTAACCCTGTATGACCAAAGCATAATCTGGATATGGTTATTTCATCCTTCTAATTTAATCCTGTTTTCCTCATTAAGCCTCATTCACACTAAGTGCGGAATGGGATCGGATCGGAATCCATGTGGCTTCCGCTAAGACCAAAAGTCACTGAGTCCAAACAGCACCGGGCGTGGTACTGATCCAGGTACGGAGCTGCAGAATCTTTCTGCATCTCTATTTTGTCCAGACGCTGCATTTGGATCGTTGTGAAGTTGAAGAAATTACACGAGCCAGACAGGAAGTGAGGTGTGCCAGCGAGGTACATTTGATGTATTTCAAAATAAATCCGGTCGCATCATTCTATTGAATTCTTTTGTTATTATTAATGACAGGGTTATCAGTTCACAATGTCTAGCTTTGTTTTACCAACTGCTCTCTATAAACGTAGTTTTAATTGAGTGAACTTGTGAGCAACGTTGCAGAGACGTTTCACACACGATCTGCAGCCGGTGTAAATGAGGCTTCCAGTTCTATCTTCTTCCCATGGTTTCTGCCATCTTCCCTCAACATTTGATATAATTACTGATTTCATTTCTCCTTTACTGAATGGTATCAAATCAGTTTGCCTGATTGTTTGTTTTACCTGCTCCTCATCTTTTATTCCACATGTAAACAAATCCATATAAAAGTTACTTGGATTCTGTGGTTTTTTGTAACTATTCAGTCATTGTTTACCATACCAATTTATTTATAAAGCACCATTTAAAAATAGCATGGCAGCTAACCAACGTGCTGTACATAGAAGAGCCAAATGCTCAAACATATCAACAAAACATAATGAAAGCATGGAGATCAGGTAAAATACATAAGAACCTAGCATAAATAATAAACTAACAAAATGAGGAAACAGGTAACAGCACTATATAAAAATATAAATAAAATACAAGTAATAAAACCATTTAAAATGGCACTAAAAAGCTACAAGTTTGTGCAAAGTGTTAAAAAAAGAGCTACTGAGTCAGAAAACTAACAAAGTTTCCCTTAGCTCATTGTTTTTCTCAGCCTATCACACCTGCATGTCATTCTGCTCATTTACCCAGCTGCCCCTTATTCCACTGATCACCTGTCCCTCTATATATACTCCTTTCTATTCTCTAGTAAAAACCCTGCTGCTCACCACTGCTGTGCTCATTCTACTCACTTTATTTTCCCACTTGTGTGTCTGCCAGTAAATCGTTTCTAAGTTTTGCTGCTGCCTTGAAGACATTTTATTTTTTCTATTCAGTTCATCCATGTCCATGCACATTCTTGGGTTGCATTTCTGACAAACACAACATAAAGTAAAGTAGCAAACAGTCACAAAGTAGTTATTTCACCAAGTTACTATTGTAGCATACATAAGTAAAAGTACTAAACTTTTAAACGCTCTCATAATTTTCAATTAGCAGAATCATCATTATCATAATTTGAATGGAGAATAATTTAGCAAATCTTCATTTTCAGACGATAACCATTAAAATATTAATTTGACAATTCCTCAGACTGTGTCAGCTTTCACAGCTTAATAATGGTTTGAAGTGGTTATAAAATGCTATAATGTCCTTTATTTTTTTACTTTCAATCATCTCAGTCTCCAGTAATGTTCTCTGAAACGAAAGGTGACCTTTACTCACACCCTCTTACTCATCACCTCGCTCTGAGTCTTTCACACTTATTCTTAGCTATATAGGAAGTCTTATCATCCTGTTTACTACACTTGGTAAAAAAATGCATATTGGATTAAAATGAGTCAACATTTAGTGAAGAGAGGTGAAACAATGGCATACAGCTAAATATGAAAATCTTTACCTGATCAATTTGATCAGTTTAGTCATGCAAGTCAAAAACCTTTTGCACTATTTGAGTAAACACTGCCAGTTTAATTCTGAGGGAATTATATTGCTAATTAATCCCTAGAAATGAAAATAAAATTCAACACCTGGTTAACAGGGAACCAGCTTCATCCCTTTAATATAAAATAAAAAAGGACCCAAGGGCTCCCCAGCAACCTTCTTTAAAAATGGGAATCAATGTTTTACATCTCTCTCCTGACTGCTCCCTTTCACATCCCATTAAGTTCTGTTTATTTTGGTCCATAACCACAAATACAAAGGAATTCTACAGCTGGGTTTAGCTATTGATGCTATTCAGACCTAAATAAAATCAAAGAAATCCCTGTCATATGAGCAAAGGTATAATTATTAGCTCTGAGTTTCTTCTTATGTGATTAAAAGATACGCAAATGTTTAAAAATGAGAATTAAAAACTCGTATTTAAAGAATTTGATTTATGTAAAAATTTACAAAGTACTGTTGTGGCCATAGTTTTACAAATTAGTTTGTTTTGTACAATTTAACAAATGCTTTGGGTGATTCTTTAAGACGGACAGGCAGACTGAGCACCCCATGCAGGGAGAGAAGAAAGCCCCACCATCTGTTGACTTTTTAGAAGTGATAAAGCAAGCTCAGCTGGATACCAGAGCACCGACAGGCAGTGCAAGTCAAAAGCAATTCGTTATGAGAGGAAGTGACTGTGTAATGATGTTCTCTGTCCTGGTTCCAAGCACCATTCTGGCAGCTGATATGGATAGGTTGTCAGGGTAATATTAAGGGTGTTTTGGTGCTACTACAGAAAAACAGAGGAGGTCTGTTGTGTGAGAAAATTAATAACAGTTGTTTTTCTCTAAAATCGCTGTAATCACTAAGTGTGTGTGTGTGTGTGTGTGTGTGTATGTGTGTTTTACAGGGATGTGTATTGGTAAAATTCTGGAGATACGATATATCACTATATATTGCGATACATTCAGCCAGACGATATTATCAATTTTCTTAGACTGAATTTATTGTAGAAAATTCAATAAACAGTCCAAACTGATGCGTAACATGCGCTGCAGCTTTTACAGACTGCATGACTCTTGTCATAATCTTTACTGCCTTCCTTTGTCTTGAATCCAAAATAACTCAAACATCAGCTAGTTGGTGAGTGAGAGCTTCTTCCGTCAGAGTGAAGGTGGCAACACTGCTGCCAACTAGTGGTCGGCGTTTGAATTGCACAAAAAGAAAAGAAAATATAAAAATGTTTGCATGTAAATTCTTCCAAAAATTTGATACACGGCTTTTGAATATCGATATAATATCGCAGGAAAAAAATCACGATATATTGCCTTATCGATATTTTCTTACATACCTAATAAATATCTATATCTATCGCAGGAATATTTTCTATCTATAGATATAATCTCTATATATAGATATCAATATCTATAGATATAGATATCGATATCTATAGATATAATCTTTATATATAGATTAGGGGTGGGAATTTAACGCGTTAATTATGATTAATTATTAGAAAAAAATAACGTGCTTAAAAAAACACAAACACAACTAAAACTACAATCAAATGAGTGATCAGAAATCCCTCTTCATGTGTTTTTGCCTACATTTCTGTCTCTAATGATGCTAAATCAAATCAAATTGCACACACATTCTATCAACCCATTATTATTATTATTATGATTATTATTATTATTTATTTATTTTACTTTTAGGTCTGTCCCATATTTGCCAGTGATATACATATATTCTTTTTCTCCTGTTTTGAATTGAAATACAATTTAAAAGCATTTCTTTTTAGAAAATAAAATATTAGAAATTACAATAATAATGTCAAATTGTTTTATTCTCTGTCTCGTTATTTTTAATTAAAAAAAATACTTTCAGGGCAAATTTTCTTGAACGATTAAAATGTGATTAATCAAGATTAATTATTTACAAAGCCTCTAATTAATTAAATTTTTTTTAATCGAGTCCCACCCCTAATATATATATATATATATATATATATATATCTCATGAGCCGTAAAAGAAGCCACAATTGGACAATACCACAGTCCACACAATTCTCCAGTGATGTCATTTAAATTTCATGCCCAAGCACCAAACCCTAGCACCTCCACAACCTTGTGTGATCAGCATATAGTTTCCGGTGTGTGTTCAGATGGGATGAAACCTCTGTCATGTTCACAGGAGGGGAAGGTTTACAAGGTTACATTGTAATGAGTCTCTTTGCCTGGCCCATCTCTCATCTGATATGTTCCTGTTGCTGCTGTTAGGAGCCCAAACCATTCTATCATTGTGTATACAGGTCTAGCCAGGTCCATCATTAATACTGTTCTTATCACCGCGTCTGCCGTGATTTCCATCCAAGCCTTTGTTATCAGCAAGACCCATATCAAACCGTGTCTGTCTTGTTGGGACATACAGCAGAAGATTTGCTACGAGGCACACTGTCTGTTAGTTGTTGCCTCCCGGGCAACAGAAGACGCCACAACCTTGACATTAATGATTCAATGAGCACAGTAATTGAGTGCCTTTCTCATTTCCTGGCAGCTACAATACAAAGCTGGTGGTGGGGTTACACAAGAGATACAGAAGGAGGAGGATAAGGGGTGGCAAAGAACGGCTTATGAAAAAAGGGGGAAAAAACTGAAGGTAACGAGAGATAGGATTGAGTGGAGAGGATAAGACGTGGAGGGAAGGAAATAAGGAAGGCAAGTAAAATGTGGGGTACGATGAGGAGAGGATCAGAGGCAGAGGACAGTGAGGAGAGAGATTGCTTTAGCGCATCATCCCAGTGGGCCTGGCTGTGCTCGGAGGCTGGCAGTCCTGAGAGCTCCTGTCCTTCAGCCCTTCCCCATGTGCCTGTAGCATTATTCCCTGCTTACCATGGAAGGCCAAGCTTCCAGCTCAGAAAACCTGGTTTATTCTTGAGAAATAGCCTAATGTGGAATGTTGGTCATAATTCTTGCCATGAGCTTTCCTAAGGTTTCATATCTCAGTGTCTCATCTGCTAAAGTCATGTGGTAGAAATATCAATATCAAATGTGTTAGTTGCATATTCTTCAATCATGTTCACTGAGTTGTAAATCTGAAGCTACAACTGCAAAGACCAGTAGTTTTGTTTTCTTCAGTTATTGATAATGAGAAAATGCATGCCTAGATCCAATTTAAATCTTCTCCCAGTAAATGAAGGTGGATTTCTGTTATAGCCTAGCTGGACCCAAAAAGACCAACACTCAACTCAAAGGTACTCTGACAAGCTGAACTCCAGGAGGGTCCCAGTCATTCTCTGGGATGTTTTTTTTTTTATTCTCCAAGTCTAACAGCCACCAATAGTCTGGCCCCCTGAGACTGAAGCCCATAGGATCATATGAGCCCTAAAACCTTTCCTCCCCACTAAGGTGGCAGTTCAGTAGAGGGGAGCGTGGCTGCAGTGATGCTCAAATTTGATTCTTGACCAGAAAATGGTCAAATGATCGCAGAGGGAGATGATCTGTTTCTCAGGAGATTTGGACTGACAGAATGGGGCTTCATCTTCAGTATGGAGGCGTCAATCTAGATCAGTGGTTCCTATGTTAAAGACAAGACAAGGACCCCACAACCCTAATTCCTACTGGCATACGTTAAAGTGATACATTACAAACTTTATGCAGTCAAAGAGCTGTAATCCCTAACACTCATGTTGTGGTTATACTATTGGGATTTAATACTACACTAAGGAGCTTTATTTTCTGGATGGAGCTTGAAGTGAGGCTGTTGCTCCCTTGTATTAAATAAAATAAAAACTGAGGAGGCTCCCCCAGATTCTCTGGAGGGTTTCTGGGAATGTCCCATGAGGTAGATGCAAAACTCACTTGAGAGATTTTGGAATTTCTCTCTGACGTTGGAACCTTTTGGGAACCCCAGGAAGAGTTGAAGAGTGTCACTGGGGAGAGGAAAGCCTGGGCTTCCCTCCCAGACCTGTTACTCCTGTGACATGAGCTTGGACCAGTGGTGTAGGATAGATGAACGGATGGAACACAGTTGTCATTTGTTTAATCAGAAATAAACCATAGAACGTTATACTTTTCCCCCAAGAACTGTGGAAGAAGGGCACCAGTTCCATGCAGCCCTGTAGAGGAACAAGTGTGTGTAGAAAATGGATAGATGGCTATTTCAGGTCAAATACGTGTTTTTGAGATATAATTTTCACATGGGGATATAACAGTAAACGCTTTACTGAAATTTTCAGAACAGATCTCACCCACACATTGCTACTGTGCTCATTTGCACGAGAGTCACTTAAAGTTGCTTTAAATAAAGGTTTGTGCTAATTGAATGAATGTTATGAAAAGTAATGAACTAAGAATATGAGATCCTGAGGAAGATTTGCTATTTTCCTCCAGCCAGAAACTGGTTTATTGCATTGCTAGGCAGATTTGTAACAGATCCTATGGCTGATACCGAACGTTTGATGACACACTTGTGTCTAGGGGAAGACACATGGAGGATGCGTGACACAGGCAATAAGGTTAGCAAAGGTTTAATTAAAGCACAAAACTCGACTATAATTAACAACAAAAATAACCTTTACCTTTAGCTAGCTTCACTTAGCTTTACTTAGTTCCTCCTCTGAGTCGCTAATCACTGTACACACAACGTTCATACAAAACAGGGACTCCTATGAGTCTATGAATGGTAGGACACACTTAGGCCAACAACAAATAACAGTCACTAGATGTTCAAGGTCTGTCGAGGAGACGAGAAAAAAGGCAGCTCAGGTCTGTTGCTCCCTGAAGATCTGCTTCAACAACCCTTTTATACTTCTGGTGATGTCTTCCAGCTGCTGATTGTAACTCAGGTAGAGCAGGAGGAGGCGGGTGCAGCCTGTAGCGCACCGGACAATGTGGTGCTGATGGACAGCTCCTCTGAGCGCTTGAGGAGTGGTGCTGAAGGGCAGAAGACTCCTTCGGTGCAGCACCACGGGAGAACGTGGGAACATAAAACAACATAATCGGCTGTGGCTGTAACACACTGCATTTGGAAATCTTAGAAATTAGCAGCACCTGCCATTTAAACTTAAGTTTTGAAATGTGCAACATCAATGGCCGCCAACATCAGATGTATGAAACACTGTGATTTCCTTGAGCTGTCTTTTTCTTCTCATTTTATCAGTCAAAAATCAAATTGTTAAAAGATTTTTCCACATCCATTTGGATGCTTTTCTGCCCAAGTTATTTTTGTTGGTACGTCTGGTTCATTTCACCATCTGTTGTGTTGACAAGCATCCCAAAGAGGAAGCTCTAGCAACTGATGAAATACTCCAAAGCCTGACTAATAACCAAAACAAGCCCTCAAATTCTTTCAGTCACAAAACACAAATGAATAAATTACAGATGCAGTAAAGGAACAAAAGTGTGAACATGGCCCTTTTCCCTCTCAACTGGCAAAGAAAATGTGAGCGCCATTCAAGAATGCTAACAAGAACATGGCGGGACTAAAAGGAATACAGCTATATGTATTTGAAAGATACATGGATGCATGAACAATTTCCTGACTCAGGTGCTTCTCTGCTCAGTTTTCAAACTTTAGAGGCAGGCGAAGACTGCAGACAGAGGAGTAAGCATAATGGGACTGGAATTGCAGTGCTTGCTAATGGCAAACTGTGTGATCCTGAAAGGTGCAATTACGCTTGTGAAAGAGCATCTCTGCACCCTGGACACTAAACTGTTTCCTGTGAGCTTCTGTCCACATCATGCACCCAAAGAAAGGTTTAAAGAACATTTTTGCAGCATTTATTTTTTTATTGTTAATGTACCATTTAGAGCATCTACATACACACTAAACAACATCATTACCACAACATTCCCATTAAGAAAAAATATATATTTTAAGCATTTAGGCGACCACCACAATATTTCTTTACCACCAGCATGCACACCAAACAAATTTTACAGCAACACCACCAATTATTATTATTTCAGTGCATAAATAATAAAGTGAAATACAAAGATGAAGAATTCCAGGCTCATCCAGTAATTTTAGATTATGTCTCACCCAAGTGCTGGTTTGAGTATTATTAAACACACCAGCTCGTTTTAAATCATAAGTCGGATCGATTTGTCATGTCTCTCAGAGCTTTGAAGTGCTTAAGACTGAAACAACAGTACGTCATCATCATAGTTTCACGGCAGAACTTGGAGAAAGCTGATGGATGGAACACAAACGTCACACCTAACATCAGCTGTACATTGCATAAGAGAACAAATAAAAGATAAATGGCTGAGTGAGTGTCTGAGTGGGGAGCTGTGCATCCATTCCCAGTTCCAACCGTCTGACTCAGCCGCCTGTCAGCAGGACTAGGCAGATGGGAGACATAAAATGCTCCATGCCTTGACAAGGTAGTCTGTCAAAGTTAGGTAGAACAGTCACAGGGGTAATGTTTTGACAAGGCATTAAATGTCTACTTCGCAGACGTCCCGTATGTCATTCTACGAGATTGATGTACGGATACAGATGGCTGTATAATACATGCCTACGGAGATTTTGGATGCTCATTCTTTACTTTTTGATTTGTTGTGACCCACTTTCCTCTCATTGCTAATAATTAACCCCTCTAAGCTAAAGTCTTTCTAAATGTTGATTGGTTTGCTTTAATTCAGTACTTAGAACACAAAAATAAACAATTTATTATGTTGCATTTTGTTAAATTGTTTAGGACAGCATCTAATAAAAGTATTCCCAGTTAAGTGATTAATCATTATTTTCTTTCCTTATTTGCAGCACTGAGCAACGTCATGGGACATTCCATTCTCATTCCTCTACTCACACAGCCCTGTCAAAGTGTGGATATTTCAATTCAAGTTGAAACAGTTTTACTCAGCTATTGCCACAGGCCATGCCTTCAGCTTTCACCCAGCATTTTTAATTCTTTTATTAACCAATATTTTTCTAATATTATAGTAAATGAGTGGACAAGACCAAAGGCAATGCCTAAAGATAGGCATTGCAGCAATGTGTTGATTATTTTTGTTTTACTGTACTGAGCTAGTGCAGCATCTTTAGCTAAAAGAGAGTTTGGGTCCAAACATGGGTGCTTTGGGGATTTTTATGGTAAAAGCAGCAGAAAACTGTGATGTTTGAAACAGACTTGAAATGAGGCGTTAATCATGTCAGACTTTAAGTGTCAAAGAAATGGACGGTTCTGTTCTTGCCTTTTGACATTTAGGAGGTAAAGTATTTCAAAAGTTTTAACATGAACATAAACGTCTCAGAAAAAGTTTGCTTAATAGAAACAACTTGCTGCACATAGACAAAATTTAGTTTATTAAAGAGACACTAGTCGATTTTGGCTTGCTTTTATCACCCCCTAGTGTTTGTTGGTGAAACCGAAAGTAAAACTTATCTCTCCTCGCTGTGCGTTCGTCTTTTTAACACCTTAATCTAACTGCTGAAATGTCTCCTCAGCCTTCATTAGTGTCTACAGGAGCGGTTCATCACTAAATCAAACAAATCAGCTGTGTTCATGATCTAAAACATGCAGGAAACATGCTGGAAGCAGACTGCAGATCCAGGTATGTCAAGCTCAAATTTTTCCAAGTCCCAACAGACCGGACCGGCAACTGTGAAGTTGCAAGTGGAATATTCTGGCAGCAGGGGCTGGGAGGCCTTTCATTAACCCTGTAAAGGGTAATTTTAGCACATACTGGCTCAAGAAAATGATTTAAAAATATTAAAAGTAGCAAAGTGTTCCTTTAAAGGTGTGGTTCACTCATTTAATCAATACATTTGCAGTGGTCTCTGGTAGGAATGAACGCCTTGCAAGCCATACTCAGGGCAAATAGCCCAGAAATGCTTGGATCAGCACAGACAATTCTTCTGCAGCAGAGAGTGGCACAACACGGCAGGATTTGATGTCTTGTTTCCTAATATTTTGGACATCTTGCCTCGGATTGGATAACAGCAATGCAACCTCTGACTCCATTTGCTCTGTAATGTGGATGATTTATCTCCACAAGTAACACAAACCTGGAGGAGTTTTTCTGTGTGTTGGTGTTGCTATTGCTAACAGTTAGCTTCCGCTAGTTGAGACATTGTCTGCATATTCCTGAACATTAAAATAACAGCTGTCCCCACCGTGAGTCCAGATGGGTGAGTCCATGAATGTTAAGTGACAGTGTGACATAGATAAGTCAGGTTTTTCAAATCCTAGAGTTTCACCGTCTATCTTCTATCAGAAGCTAATGCAGGAGCTAGGTGTAGGAGACTATTTTCATGTTCAGCCTGCATGAAAAAATCACACTGACTGATTTATAATCAAAAATAATGATTAAAAACTGCTTTTTCAGTGTGTCCCTGCATCCCAAAGGGAATGTGAACACTCCTACGACCAAATCAACACACAAGTGGAAGAGTATAAATTCAACCACATCCTCAAGTTCTGCTGAGTCTTTTTGCTTTCTTTCTCATTTAGCTTTAAGAGGGTTTTAAGCTCATTTGCTAATGAAAAAGATATTTTCTTGTTTTTGAAAGCATTATCTTCTTATCCAAGAGGCTTTCTCAACTGCCTCTCAGTCATTCATTTCATCACACATGTATTTACTTACTGTATATACTTACAGTATATACACTAACCTGATGTCACCAAATGCAAACACTGGCTTTATTTTGCTATAAAGTCTTCAACACAAATACTTTAAAAGCAAAATATACTAAATGGGTCTCTTGTGATAACAAAAATGTCAGATGTTCTGTATTGACTAAAATCTTGCTTTTGAACATACTATAGCAGTAAAGTAAAACAGCATGAAACATTCTAAAAATCAAGAAAAGAATTCTAGTTTTGTCCCAAAATGCTGTGCTCAAGTAGAAAATGCTTCTCGGTTACATTACACCATGGATCCAAGCTTTTCCCTAAACACAAATGATCTTCGACAGAGCCAGGCATGCTCACATCTCACAAATATTCAGTAAAACCAATTTGTCAGACAAGCTTGTTGTGAGAAATAAGAAGATAAAACAGGGTGTCAGTCGCGTTCAATTGTTTCAGCACCAAGGACAGCGTGGAGCGCTTCAAATGCACGGAGAACCAGTTCAGCTGCACCACATGGGATAGCTGCAGGGAGGTGTTCTCTCAGTGCCAGTCTTAAATAAGATAAACAGAACGTAAACACACACTGCTAAAAAAAAAAACCCAAAAAGGATATTTATATAGTGGAAAAATTAACATCTCACCTCAAATTCAGTAATTCACATTAGTGTCCAGTTCTTTGCTAACATATAAAGCAAATTCAGCAATTTATGGGGAAAGCAATTTGGACAAATTAGCAGTGTTGCAAATAATTAGCTCTCATAATAATTAGGATCCTGTAGTTCAGGTGCAGCATGCACCCTGTTCCACACAGGCCACGAAAACATCAACATGGACACCTGTTTAATTAAAATAAAGGAAAAACTTGAACGCATTGTGCAATAATGTTCCACAAAAATGAATGCTAAATGCTACACCCCCTAACAGATTAGACCAGGCTGTATTTTAACGTCATGGCCTTCAGTGTCTCTTCAGCTGCCATAATGAGAAATAGGTATTACCTCAGTGTTGTGCCAAATGTAGTCACTTCTCACCTGCTCCCCATCTTTATTCTTAAGATGGGCCTCGTCTGTAATGCAGCTGAGCAAATTGAATCTGCCAGTCAACTGAAGCGTCACACTTATCTAATCTGACCTGTAATACAGGGCTATGCTCTATTGCCTTTGCATAACAACCTCTCCATGTCTGTAACACAGTCCCCAAGGAAGCACCAAGTATTGTAATTCCACCTATCATAAATCAAGGCCAGCTCCACCTTTTGTATTTTTTCCCGCTCTGCTGCTTTCTGTTTTTGTAAAGGTATTCTCTCTGGTGTGCCGACATGAAAAAGTTCACATTACTCACATAATTGAAAATGCTTAATATGTAAATGCTAGCGTAGCCAATCGCAGGGAACGGGGGCAAAAAGATAGAGTCACTGAGAATTCTTCGTGCCAGGGACTAATGCCTTTCTGCTTAAGTCAGCAAGGGAGATGTTAATGCCGCTGTGGGGATTAATGAAAGTATTGGCTTACAAACATTTGGTGATACATTATTGTGGCTTCCAGCTACCAGCAACTGTTAGGTTGTTTTTCAATCGCAAAGCCCGCAGGGGAAGAACTTCCTGTTTTAATTAGATACTGGATAGGCAAATAGTAACTCAGATAAACTGTAAGCTCTGTGGTCAGCTATTTCCTGTTTCACTGAAACCAACTGGAGATGTTTAAATGTTACACTTTAATATATAGTAAAAAAGAGCATGCAGCAACAGCATGCACTCTTTTGTTTTGATTTAAAGTATTCAGACAGCGCCCTCAATGAGTTTATGAACAATCATTCTCTTTCCATCTTTAACTTTAACTCTAAAAATCAACATTTGCAGCCGTGCAAAAGTTTCGAAATGGTCTTAGATTGGAGCCGTTCCTGCTGTGGTGATCCGTCAGCTTGTCAGGGTGGTCAGAACTAATGTGTATCTCCTAACTGAGGCTGTTCAAAGTGCTTTCAACAACAGGTAAGAAATCAATTGTTCATAACCTTTACACAGAGACCCACTTCAGAAGACGTGAACTATCTCTTTAAGTAAAAAGTATCATTGAAAGATTGAGCTGCTGGGCTGAAGCCACATCTTTTTTCTTTACTCTCCAAAATGAAATAATTATTTTTCAATGTTTTAACCAGAACTGCTATTGACGAGATTCTATCTATCATTGAATTTCAAATTCTCGAAGATCTGTGCATTGGGTTTAAGGTCTCTGCTATTGAAGAGTTGGTAAATAAATGTTGTCCTAACTGCTTGGAACAAAAATAGCTATGATTTCTAACATGTCTTCTGTTTGTCATTAATTGTCTGCTAATTTACAACTTTTCAACCTTCTGGTAAAGACACAAATATGTTAGATATTATAATAGTTCTTTTTTTTTCTGTTTAAGTTGAGTCAGAAAAGGGTAGAATGCCTTCTCCAGGTCAGGGACGAGGTCCTGCCTCAAGTGGAGGAGTTTAAGTATCTCAGGGTCTTGTTCACAAGTGAGGGAAAGATGGATTGTGAGAACAATAGGCAGATTGGTGCTGCGTCTGCAGCGATGCGGGCGTTGTACCGGTCTGTCGTGGTGAAGAGAGAGCTGAGCTGGAAGGCAAAGCTCTGTATTTACCGGTCGATCTACGTTCCTACCCTCACCTATGGTCACGAGCTTTAGGTAGTGACCGTAAGAATGAGATTGTGGATACAAGCGGCTGAAATTCGTTTTCTGTGAGTGGCTCTCCCTTAGAGATAGGGTGAGAAGCTTGGTCATCCATCCAGGAGGGGCTCAGAGTAGGAGCCAGTTGAGGTGGCTCGGGCATCTAGTTAGGATGCCTCCTAGATGCCTCCCTGGTGAGGTTTTCCAGGCACGTCCAACCAAGAGGAGGCCTAAAGGAAGACCCAGGACATGATGGAGGGACTATGTTTCTCAGCTGGCCAGGGAACACCTTGGAATTCCCCCAGAGGAGCTGGTCCAAGTGGCTGGGGAGAGGGAAGTCTGGGCCTCCCTGCTTAGGCTGCTGGCCCCACGAACCGACACCGGATAAGCGGAGGATGATGGATGGATGGTTGTATTTTTTTTTATGCAAAATGTACAGTCTACATGAGGGGATGTTTTTAGTTTAGCTTTAAAACTGCAGTACTGCTCTGGGAGTAAGTCTCCCCCCCTTCTGGAAAGCTATCATTGTACACCTTAGAGGTAAACACCAGAGCAATTTCCTTGCAGAGTTGTCACTCATGCTTGTGCTGTATCACAGATGAAGCCAGCCAGGAGGAAAAAGGGATAAAAACAGTCAAAGGTGCAGTAAAAACATCCTTATTTACACAACTTTTATACTTTTGAGAGAAAATTATATTTCAACGTTGCATTTTGATATTTGTCGATGCATTATTTTCCCACAGGAATTTGATGATATCCATTCTTTTTGGTACAAACTGTAATTCCTAATAAAATGCATCTTGCAAGTTTCACTGGAAGATGAATATCTTGCTTTGTGTATTTATTTCATCTCTTAAATCTTGTTGCAGCAGGCTCTATGAAGCCGTAATGATTTTTCAAGAGTTTGCAAACAATCTTCCTCCCTCTCCTGCATGTTTGTCTGCTTTAAAAAAAACAAAATGCAGTTGCAGAAAAATCTTTGAGCTTATTCGTCTCCTCTATAGATCATAACTTTTAAAATGTTTTATTTATATCTGATTTAAATGGAAAGAAAAAGGTTTTAATTTCAGTTGTAGTTCTTTTTACTTCCTGTCATGGGCATGCAACAGCCAGGGAATGTTTACTCATAGTCTGACTTTTTATGCTTTGAAAATAACAATTCTCCCAAAACGTCCCTCTTATCATTTTTATGATCGCTGCAGACTGGTGATATTTTGTAATCTGCAGCAGCGAGAGACTTACCCAAATACCAGGCTTTTTCTCACTCCAGTGGGTCAAACACTACCATATGAAACTTGGCAGCATATCTGAGATATGCACATGGTGTCCTTTGATGCTGGTATAAATTAGCACCAACATTTCAAGGATAGGGTGATTTTTCTGTTTGGCCTTGTTGCTTGTGTGTTAAAGATGGTTCATTTTTCTGGACCTAAATCTTAGCAGAAAAATATTAAATTTTTTTGACTCTATGTAGTGGTTAATTATTATGTTTTAATAAGTGGAATGAAATGTACTGCTGTAAAAACAAGATCCTATTTATATAAAAGCATATTGCGCTGACAGCTAAGTGTTTTTCTGAGCTCAGTGCTTAGAGGGATTGTCAGATCTTTTAAAATAAGTTTCTATGGCTACTTACTGTAGATGGCTCTTTGAACAACCTCAGTTTGAAAAAAAATAACAGATTATTTCTGACCAGACAGACACTCCTCATCCTGGAGAGCCGGTATCCAGCATGTTTTAGCTTTAACCCTGCTTCAGCACACCTGATTTCAATCAGCAGGTGATTAACGGGCTTCTACAGAGCTTGATGAGCTGCTGAACAGGTGAATCAACCACTGAGTTAGGTGGTCCTGGATACCAGCTCTCCAGGATCAGGAGTGAGTACCACTTTTATAGAGGGTCCAGTTCCGAAACAGGATTTAAGTGCGGTGCACATTTTAGGACATCCTCGGGTCTCAGGTCAGACGTCAGACCATAGAGCAGGGGTCCCCAATCCTGGTCCTCAAGGGCCGGTATCCAGCAGGTTTTAGTTGTAACTCTGCTTCAACACACCTAATTTCAATTAGCAAGTGATTAGCAGGCTTCAGCAGAGCTTGATGAGCTGCTGCACAGGTGATTCAACCACTGAATCAAGTGTGTTTGAGCAGAGAAACCACAAAACCTGCTGGATAGCGGCCCTCCAGGACCAGGATTGGTGACCCCTGCCATAGAGGAAAGAAACATCAGGTTTAATTCAAAAACTGTCAGACTTCTGACTAAGTAGAGTCAGAAAAAATGTCTCTGGGGAAAAAACTACATCAGACAAAAAGGACTCAGGAAAAAGTGTCACAAAAAGTATTTTTTTGTCTGATGTAGTTTTTATCTTAGAGTTTTTCCTGAGACCTTTTTGTCTGATGGACGTTTTCCTGAGACCTTTTTGTCTGACGCTATTTAGTCAGAAGTCTGATGCGT